>CM076401.1:18502052-18562052 GCA_038363315.1 Mugilogobius chulae | reverse complement strand
ATGTTCCTCCTGTGTTATTGTGAGCTCTCTCCGGCAAGGGTCAAGGGTAAAAGTCCCCTAATGAATGATTGTGTCAGTTTCTATGTGTTAACCCTGTTTCCCCGCCTAAGGCTCAAAGTCAGAAGTGGTAGAAAATAAATGAACAGAAGATGAACTGTTGTTTGTACCTTGAGTCCAAGTGCGAGCTCCCGCAGAGACCTGTTCATCTCTTGTGTGAGCAGGTTCATGCGCTCACACTCCTGCAGCGCCACCACCTGGTATGGAGTCCTCTCCTCAGCTTTACTCAGCAGCTCAGTCATGTTGAACTGCTCCGGAAGCTTCTCCAGGAGCTCCTCCAGCACCGCACGCACCTACAGCACAAGACAACAACCATCCATACTCTGACCATCATTACTGTCAGCGCTTTGTAAATGTGACAAAAGGCCGTCAGTGTTAGTTTCACGTTCTTGAGTGTGATGATGTCATGAAGCCAGAAGAACACTGTACTGAGACTCATTACCTTTTCAGATGACAACAACAACAAAGTCTTAACGTTAACGTCTTTACTACAGCTGCTGGAATTTGAACCCTTTTAGCTCCAAAATATCAATCAAAGTATCACCAAGTCACCACAACCTCCACACCCAAACTTCTCCTCTATTAGGCTTATTAGACTCAACTTTGTGCCAGCAGTTGCATAAAACAACACAGAGAGCTTTCCAACCATCTGCAGACCTTCTGTGTCAGGAGTGTGAGAGTTTCTCAGGACTCACAGCAGACATAGTCAGAATCACATGATTTTGCTACGACAGCTCTTTTGTTTTGGGTGTGAGTCTGAAAATCGATGCTCACATTGGGTAAGACGGAAGCTAACGTTTGTGTCAAGGTTTTCCCAAGCATCCGGCCTGAGGGATCGATGAGCGGATTACGGCCCGGCGCAGGATCAGAGCTGGAGCTGAGATCTGTGAGGTCAAAGCTAAAGCTCGTGGAATTAACAAGAACACCAGATCGGACGATCGGACAACTAATGCAAAGACTATAACTCTGACTTTAAAAGTTTATGCACAATGAAACTGTTGTATTCATTTTTCAACTCAAAGTGTGTCAAATAATCCACTAAGTAGTTCTAATGTTTTGGTTGGACAGTACCACGTGTCCCAGGCTAAATGACCTAAACCAGTGAGTGGTCACTAATGATTCAATAATCACAGCAACAAGCAAACGGACAATAGACCGTCCTGTCTCAGAGCTTCATCAGTCTATTACACTTCTGTCTCACTAGGCCTGGGCCTTATCATTTTGTATATCATCATATACACTTGGATTTAAGTTCAAAACTAGAATATTGTGAAAGAACTATGACAACAACAAACCCAGATTGTAGCTAATTCCTACGATTTCTCTTAAACAGGGGTCTCCAACCTGCTCTTGGAAGCAAAGAAAAAAAAAAGTTGTAAACCCCTGCTCTAAAACCTTCAACAAAAATGAGCTAAACCCAAAGTGCAGAGCTTGTTCAGAGACTCCAACGCAAAGAATCAATCGGTCAAAGAAATAAGGCAGGAGTGGAAGCTATAACTATAAAGTTCAATAAGAAATCATTTAAAAGTAAATATTGAGACATTTTCGCCGGCCTGCAAGTAAGTCCCACTGTCTAAACCTGGAGAAGCACAGTGGAGCGGATAGAAGAAGTCAATAACAAAAATGTAATGACCTCTAGCACAGCTCTTTGTACATCAAGAAAATAAATGTTGAAAAGTAATCGTTGGCAGCTGTGACTGAGACTGAAGAGTCACTGTTACTGTACAGAAACAGAAGAAAGAAAATGGTCAAAGTCTGATCTGGAGATGATTATTCAGGCTTTTATCTCATCACGTCTAGACTATTACAACTCAGTTTTCACTTGTCTCAATAAGTCGGCTCTTCAAAGACTTCAACCCCTGAACAGTTTTATCCTCTCTGCACTGGCTGCCTGTAAAATATTTATCAGACTCTCCGGTCCTCTGACCAAAACCTCATGATCCCAAAGACGCGCTTGTGGGGTTTGTCTTTTTAGGCTGTGGAATGCCCTGACCTCTGACCTTTGCCAGGCTGAATCAGTGGACTCTTTTAAGAAGCAGCTAAAGACTATTTTATTTCAAAAAGCTTTTAGTTGTCTTGGTTGTTGCACTTTTTGAATTTCTACATTTATATTGTTTCTAAATTGTCTATGTGAAGCACTTTATGATTTCCTCTATGAAAAGCACTATATGAATAAGGTGTACTTACTTACTGTCCATCTTTAACCCTTAACATGCCAAAAGTATCTATTTTACATATTTCACATGGCTCCAAACAACATGAAGGCTATAATTCAGTTTTTCAATTATTTTGTTCCAGGAGTTATGATTGTTTGAAAGGCCGTGGGCTGAAGTATGAAACTGCACTAGATCATCAACAACTCAGAGTGATACTATTCAACATGAATATACTTTTATTACATGTATAATAAGTAGGTACTACTCATGTCTGCGCTGTGCTTATGCAATCGTAGCCGTGTGCTGCTTCTTTCTCACCACAAACAAGAGCTCCTCACATGAATAAATAATGATGCTTACTCACAGACATGTAACCTACACTAAGAACACAGATCTACAGCGGCGTTTGACTGGAAATGATCAATGAGTTATTCTGGGACTACATCCTTTACCCTGAGAAACCCTAACTTATGCACATGAAAAAAAGAAACAAACAGGATGATTTTGTGTCAATAGGTCGATCTCTGAGGCAGGAGGAGTCCACCATGAAGCCCTGTCTGGTTAAGAAGTCTGTCTTTTGTACAAAAGTTCACAGAGAATAAAGAGCCAAACACATAATCTACTGCAAATTACAATAGTTTATTTGTTTTTATGATCGCTTGAGCAGGACTGCTTTCGTTAGGCGGTGTTGTGTGCTTTCGCCTGCTCTGATTTTGGCACATTTCTCATTCTGCTGTGAGCTCCACGTACGACCGCCCAGGCTCTGTAGGCCTAATGTCCCGGACTCTAGTGAAGTCACAACATGCTGTAAAACAAACGCTCTAAACCAGACAGCCACGATATGGACCCCTGGAAAACAACATAAAATAAATACAAAATAAATAAATAGATATACCACAGCAGACAAATGCGGAGGAACGAAGCACACGCTCCAAAGTCACACACACAGAGCTCACTAGTTCCACAGCCAACAGCAGACACCAAGAACATTCGCTTGACTCAGGGAGAAACAGGGAGTCTGTTTTTAATGTGAGCCAAAGTAACTTTCTCAAACTCTCACGTCCCTTCCCTAAGTGTTACCGTGGTGATCACCAAAAAAAGATTAGGGTTATGTTACATGCAAAGTTGATAATCCAGACATTCTATAGAGGCCTTTTCGGCAGAAAGACCCGTTCTCCATCTGTTTACATGAGGAAACTTCTTTGAACAGTTCTGTTGCGTAGGTCAAAAGAAGGTCATTCTAGTGGAAGTTCTTTTGCAGCGCTGTGAGTAAACTATCATTTTATTTGGCAGAGCAGGATTTATGAGAGTTAACAGTGACGTGAGTACAAGCTTTTAGTCCCAAATGAGTCTGGTTTCACAGCCGCACTGAAGCAGGAACAGTCCCAGTGACATAAGACCGAGAACAGTGTCCCGACCCAAACACAACATGAGAGAAAGGTGCACAGTGTAAGATCATAGTCCACATCAATGCTTCTCAAAGTGTCTACACTAAATACACAGTAGCACTAAACGTATCACTAAATCTAACTAACGATTTTGCTTCAGAAATGACTCCGTTAAGAACAAAAATTGTGAATGGAAGTCTGTTACTATCTGTACGATGGAGCTCAACGGTGAACCATCTTCCTTGCTCCAAAAATGGAACTCTCATTAAAAACTCCCATGGAGATCTAGAAAAGAATCTAATATTAAGAGTTAAAAGGCATAGCCTGTGCTCAGAATCAATAGTTAGAACACAGGTGTTCACTTCTTACAACTTTGCAAAACATTGTAATAACTTTCTAGTTTAAAAAACTGCAGAAACATATTCTAAATAAAACTGTAGTGTTTATGCTCATTACTGTCCACTCCTGGTTAAATCTGAAAACATATTCAAACTTTTTCTTTCTTACTACGTTTATCTTTTATATTTTTTGAATATCTCGCTGGGTGGACAGAGATTGGAGTTGAGATTCATTGAAAAACTGGAAAGGACTCAAATTCATATCTATTAGTGTCCCATGCAGAGAGCGTGCACTGTCCCACCTTGTCCTCACGCGTAGCTCCGCCCCCCTCAGCCCCGCCTCCGTCCCGTGGCTGCAGCTCCAGGATGGTCCGGAACAGTTTGTCTGAACTCTGAGTCAGGAAGCCGATCTCTGCGTTTGGATGAAGACCATAAAGATGAGGAGACTCTGGAGGGAGCGCCTCGTCTATGTACTGTGAAAAGAACCAGAACTATGTGAGGAACCATGTGAGAGCAGTGAAACAGATGTGAGACTCTGGAAGGAGCGCCTCGTCTATGTACTGTGAAAAGAACCAGAACCATTAGGAACATGTGAGAGCAGGTGAAACAGATGTGGAGACTCTGGAAGGAGCGCCTCGTCTATTACTGTGAAAAGAACCAGAACTATGTGAGGAACCATGTGAGAGCAGGTGAAACAGATGTGGAGACTCTGGAGGAAGCGCCTCGTCTATGTACTGTGAAAAGAACCAGAACATGTTAGAACCATGTGAGAGCAGGTGAAACAGGTGTGGGAACTCAGGAGGAAGCGCCTCGTCTATGTACTGTGAAAAGAACCAGAACTATGTTAGGAACCATGTGAGTCTGTGAAGAACCATGTGAGTCTGTGAAGAACCATGTGAATTCATCTCTGCACATTTCTGTTGTTTGTCCTGACACAAGGATCTGAGAACTAGGACCAGGCTGCAATGTCAAACTGCAGTTCCACATTTGAAAGACAGAAAGTCCCAATACAGGACTTTGAATTCCTTTAACAGATCACAGTGGGCCTTGGAATCTTTTTCTGTGTAAAGGTCGCATCTGTTTTTGTTTTTTGTTTTCATCTGTTTTTTGATTCTTATCACATGGGACCTTTTCACAGACTCACTCTCTGGTTATGGGACCTTTTCACTCCCTGGTTATGGGAACTTTTCACTCTCTGGTTATGGACCTTTTCACTCCCTGGTTATGGGACCTTTTCACTCTCTGGTTATGGGACCTTTTCACTCTCTGGTTATGGGACCTTTTCACTCCTGTTATGGGACCTTTTCACTCTCTGGTTATGGGACCTTTTCACTCCCTGGTTATGGGACCTTTTCACTCTCTGGTTATGGGACCTTTTCACTCTCTGGTTATGGGACCTTTTCACTCTCTGGTTATGGACCTTTTCACTCTCTGGTTATGGGACCTTTTCACTCTCTGGTTATGGGACCTTTTCACTCTCTGGTTATGGGATCTCTTCACAGTTGGTTTGCCTCAAACCTGTGAAAGTCACTGATCATCAGAATCACTGCAGCCAGTTCAGAGCTTCACTCACGAGGAATAGACTGTGTTCAAAAAAAGACAAAAAAACGTAATGAACTAAAATATAAAATAGACATTGTGAATTAAAATAAATAAATAAATAAATACATAAATACATGTATCAAATAGCGGCAGATTGTTTTTGAAAAAATTGTGTTCAGTTTGTAAAGTTATTTTAACACTATTAAGTACTTTACAGTGTGTTTTGTGTTGTTCTTGTCTCTGAAACTCCTGAGCACCTCTACTGTACTTTGGAATGTCATGCATCAGAACCAATGCAAATAGTGCTAGAAATAAAAAGTGACAGTCATGTGTTTCCCCCATTGAAAATGAGATTTGAGCTCTACCTACGACTGCAATGGAAATGACAGCAGGAACACAAACAAACAGATCTTTCCTGATGTGCCAGTGCTGCAGAAATATTCAAATCGAGTCTGGATGATTTAAGGAGCTAAACACAGAGATCTATCTAAGGCATCACAGATCAGGGACATTCACAACAGTGTTTGGGGGAAATAAACATTTCTCAGACGAACTGCAGTGTTATTGATGAAGAAGAACATTTAAAATAAGATTAAAAACTAGGGTTAGGGTTAGCACAGTCAGTGTCCTTTAAGCTTTGAGACACAAACAGCACATTTTATGAACACGAGTTTTCCTGCTGAACTATTGACCTCGTTTGTGAAGCTCTGAACAAAACGTGAAATGATTATGGCTGTAACTTGTGTCCTCTTTGTGTCAATTCAACATTTGATTAGTTTTTAGAGCATTTCAGCTAATTCTCTGTAGAGAATGAACGGGACGAGTTTGTTCAGACGATCCATCCACAGTAACCGACACAGAAGAGTCTTGCTGTGACCCTGTTGTTATACTGCAACTATTTGTTTGGTCCTAAAGACTATTTCTTTTTTAAACTGTACTGGAACTGAATGAACCCTGCATGAACCCCAAAGTTCTCACCAGTCACAGCAGTTTATCTGAATAACAGGAAGTGTGCGCACAACTTTCAACTTGTCATTGTCACCACAAACACTCAGCTGCTCCAAGTGCATCTCCACCAGGTGCAGCGCTGACAAAGTATCGGAGTATTAATCTCTCACAGCTAATGACCGCAGCACAAAGAAAAGCGTGCCCTCTCCATCTGCTGCTTCTTAATGAACATGAATATGCTTTTAAGCGCGCGCAGATGAAAGTAAAAGCTCTTCTAATCACAGCGTCTGGATGGAGATGCGATTGGCCTCGTGTACACTTTGTAGTCACGTCGTTTGATCTGTTTTACCTGCTTTGGTTTCAAACTCTTGCTAAAAGTGCTGATGCCGGTGATTCCACTTGTGCGTAATTGCAAACGTAGAAACCTTGGTCCATCTGGAGGATTGGTCGACCAAAGAGAAATGCAGAGTGTTGTGTCATCTTAATGTGGAAGTTGTCTGCACAGGTTTTCATCTGTTTGGTGTGGAGCGGAGACTCATCAAAGAGGATTTAAAGGTGATCTATGCAGCTTTTAGTAGCACCATCTGCTTGTCAGCGTGGGCAGGGCAACATATGCATGAAGGTTCAATCTGAGCATTAGGACACTAACATTCATAAACTCTTTCTCACATGTTAAAACTGTTTCACAAACAGGTCTCTTCTGATGATCTGTGTGGACTGTTTATGGGAGTGAGGAGGAGAAAAGGGCATAACAACACGGGACACTTTCTGACCTGAATCACGTGACCTGCAGGAAAGCCGACAAAATAATGAATCGAGATTAAGCATGTGGTAAGTTAACTTGCCAAAAGACCCACTTACCTAATTTATCAGCTAAAAAGTGAGTTTAGTCTTTAATAGTGACTCTGGGCTTCTTTTCATGGAAAGTTAACCACAAAAGACTGAAATATAAATGAATGTGTTTAAAATTGTTTGTTATTGCTAAAAAAAATACTGTTATATCACGTCCAAGCACTCATTCTGCAGTGACACACAGTTTAATTAAATGTTGCAGTAAAGAGGTTTGTCAATGTTCTACTGTGTTTCTAAGCTTGTCCATTTTGTGTTTTACTGTAAACACAATGTAAATGAAATTTTTTTAATATGCAAAAAAAAAAGTCTTCAAATCCCAGAGTTAACTCAGTTTGTGTGCAGACTGTGTCCCAGACTGACCCTGACCTCGACTCTGTCTCATTCACTCACAGAGCAGCTCCAAACACAGGCCAACTCTGAATGTAAAGCACAAATCCATCCAAACAAAATGTCCTCCAACATACTGATGTGAGCTGCTTTTGTCAGTGTGTTCAATTACACACATTCTCCTTTCAAACACACAGTTGGGTTCATTTAGGAAAACCAGCGCGACTTTGCACATTTCACTTTGTAATTTTCAGTCATGTCTAGTCCTGGTTAGTCGAAGTTAGTTGAAGCCAGTCGTGTAGTGTTGGAGGTGTTTGTACTCGGCTCATGTTCCAGTCGTGTAGTGTTGGAGGTGTTTGTACTCGGCTCATGTTCCAGTCGTGTAGTGTTGGAGGTGTTTGTACTCGGCTCATGTTCCAGTCGTGTAGTGTTGGAGGTGTTTGTACTCAGCTCATGTTCCAGTCGTGTAGTGTTGGAGGTGTTTGTACTCGGCTCATGTTCAGTCGTGTAGTGTTGGAGGTGTTTGTACTCGGCTCATGTTCCAGTCGTGTAGTGTTGGAGGTGTTTGTACTCAGCTCATGTTTCAGTCGTGTAGTGTTGGAGGTGTTTGTGCTCAGCTCATGTTCCAGTCGTGTAGTGTTGGAGGTGTTTGTACTCGGCTCATGTTCCAGTCGTGTAGTGTTGGAGGTGTTTGTACTCGGCTCATGTTCCAGTCGTGTAGTGTTGGAGGTGTTTGTACTCGGCTCATGTTCCAGTCGTGTAGTGTTGGAGGTGTTTGTACTCAGCTCATGTTTCAGTCGTGTAGTGTTGGAGGTGTTTGTGCTCAGCTCATGTTCCAGTCGTGTAGTGTTGGAGGTGTTTGTACTCGGCTCATGTTCCAGTCGTGTAGTGTTGGAGGTGTTTGTACTCGGCTCATGTTCCAGTCGTGTAGTGTTGGAGGTGTTTGTACTCGGCTCATGTTCCAGTCGTGTAGTGTTGGAGGTGTTTGTACTCGGCTCATGTTCCAGTCGTGTAGTGTTGGAGGTGTTTGTACTCAGCTCATGTTCCAGTCGTGTAGTGTTGGAGGTGTTTGTACTCGGCTCATGTTCCAGTCGTGTAGTGTTGGAGGTGTTTGTACTCGGCTCATGTTCAGTCGTGTAGTGTTGGAGGCGTCTGTACTCAGCTCATGTTCCAGTCGTGTAGTGTTGGAGGTGTTTGTACTCCGCTCATGTTCCAGTCGTGTAGTGTTGGAGGTGTTTGTACTCAGCTCATGTTCCAGTCGTGTAGTGTTGGAGGTGTTTGTTAGTCAGCTCATGTTCCAGTCGTGTAGTGTTGGAGTGTTTGTACTCAACTCATGTTCCAGTCGTGTAGTGTTGGAGGTGTTTGTACTCGGCTCATGTTCCAGTCGTGTAGTGTTGGAAGTGTTTGTACTCGGTCATGTTCCAGTCGTGTAGTGTTGGAGGTGTTTGTACTCAGCTCATGTTCCAGTCGTGTAGTGTTGGAGGTGTCTGTACTCAGCTCAGTTCCAGTCGTGTAGTGTTGGAGGTGTTTGTACTCAGCTCATGTTCCAGTCGTGTAGTGTTGGAGGTGTTTTTACTCAGCTCATGTTCCAGTCGTGTAGTGTTGGAAGTGTTTGTACTCGGCTCATGTTCCAGTCGTGTAGTGTTGGAGGTGTTTGTACTCAGCTCATGTTCCAGTCGTGTAGTGTTGGAGGTGTTTGTACTCAGCTCATGTTCCAGTCGTGTAGTGTTGGAGGTGTCTGTACTCAGCTCATGTTCCAGTCGTGTAGTGTTGGAGGTGTTTGTACTCAGCTCATGTTCCAGTCGTGTAGTGTTGGAGGTGTTTGTACTCAGCTCATGTTCTAGTCGTGTAGTGTTGGAAGTGTTTGTACTCGGCTCATGTTCCAGTCGTGTAGTGTTGGAGGTGTTTGTACTCAGCTCATGTTCCAGTCGTGTAGTGTTGGAGGTGTTTGTACTCAGCTCATGTTCCAGTCGTGTAGTGTTGGAGGTGTTTGTACTCGGCTCATGTTCTAGTCGTGTAGTGTTGGAGGTGTCCGTACTCAGCTCATGTTCCAGTCGTGTAGTGTTGGAGGTGTTTGTACTCAGCTCATGTTCCAGTATTGTTCTCCTGGTGTAGATAAACCAGGAGAGACTCATGAGATAAACCAGTGGGGCTGTCTGAGCTCCGGTCCCTTATGCACTTTTTTGATCACCGTAACCATGCCAACTCATAACGAGCTGCTGGACAAACGGCCAAAAACATGCTTTTAAATCTTGATTTCACACGCTGTTTACGCGTACCCCTGGTTATGACCATGGAGAAGTTAGTTTCACGTTGGACGTTGGATTTACAGCGGGAACTTCTCCTGAATGTGGCCCGGCTGTGTGCACTTACAATAAATATAATAATAATTACAAATTAGTTTCAGTAGAATAACTCTTGTGGAAAAATCTTGTATGGCTTAAAAATATTAACCCTTTCCAAAAATTAACCCTTTGGGGGGGTTTGAGTACATACTCTTAAATGGCCCCTGAGTCAGGTGACTCAGAGGGGCCATTTTCTTTTCCTTTTTAGGTCATTTGCAAATCTTAGTAAAATAATCCATATTCTGTTAAACTGATGAATGTCGGTGAAATCAGTGGAAAGGTCCCTGCCGGCCCGAGCAGACGCAGTGCATGCTGGGATAGCGTGACGTCAGCTGCTCTATACTCTTTTTACTCTCTTAAGCTCATTTCATACTTGACACATCTGTGAGGACCGCGAGGGTCCGCGCTTTGGAAATACGTCATTTTTACAGACACGCCCCCTCAAGCGCCGTCCACGTGGACCAGGTTTTCCACATCAGCGTCAGGGAAAAATCTGAAAGACACAGAAACTATAAACACTGTCAGCGTCTGGGGGCATAAACCAAGCTTTACTTTCTATAATAATAGAGCTATTATTACTATAATAATAGCACTAATACATATGAATGAATTACAATAATACACAGCCCCCGCTCTGTAGCTTGGATTCTTACTTCCATTATTAAATGGTTGTGTCCAGTTTGTCCTTGTGAATATCTGGTTGATCTATTTAAAGCACAAAACACGTCTTTTAAAAAGCAAATAGTTTCAGAGTGAAGTTGTTTCATGTCTTTGTAAATCACAGCTGTCCTTTGTTTGGCTGTAAAACCAATTATTTTGTACAAATCATTTTCATCACATCACAAGGCTGAAAGAACAGCAGCTCCACTGTTTGAGTATTGGAGTAAACAACAACAACAACAGAGCCTGTAGGAGCCGTTCAATATTCTTCTGCTCAGTAAGTTTGGACAAAATGTACATTTAACAAGAACAAACTGTCTATAATAGGCCTTTTTTTTCTGCAAACATTTTTGACTGACATTTCCTTCATGTTTTCTGAGCTTGACTTAGTAGACTTGTCTGGTTATGTCTGGTTTCCAAACAGAACTAATCCTACTACATTCGGCTCACTTAATGCTTTCTGAGCCTCAGAATTGTAACTTAAAGACGTAGGATTGCATTTGTGACGACTACAAGAGTCAAATCTTTCAACACAGGAGACAAGTTGAATCATCATATCAACATGTTAGTACAGGTTCTTCACTGTAAACTTTACTAAAAAAAAAAAAAAATAAAATAAGCCACATGGCTTGTTTTTATTTATTTTACAAACTAGTAAAAATGTATTTTAGATTAGCAATACTAAATAGGCATATAAGGAGACACATTCCTTCTGAACAGCCTTTACACCAAAGTCACTAAACTCGGCTACAAACGGTTATTTACATCAAAATGAAGAATGCAGAGCAACGACAAATGTGGGCCGGTCTCAGTACTTCACCACAAGACGAAACGAGCAGGAAAAAAAAAACACACTTTTTTAAATCCGGGGTCCTGAGTCCTGTGGGGTTAGAACACAGAGGCTGCTGCAGGTCTATTAAAGGAGTCTTTTTTTAGCATAACTGATGACTTTTAGAGAGGGCCCCAAACTCCAGTTCACCTATCCCCCATGTTATCTTCTCCACTCTCTCCACTTGTATTGCTTTAGTTGGGACGAAGGTGGACTATATTTAAAGATGTGGCTTGGAGACTCGGTACAGCACAGTTTCTTTCCAAACATTTGCCGGTGCCAGAGAAATAAGCGCTTGCACCTCGGAGAATATCTATAGATCTCACAGTCTGTTGTGGGAGCTGATATTACATTAGGATTCCTGAGACGCCGCGCTTGGTTTGGCAGCCGCTCTGATTGTGTCCCAGTAAAGCAGCCGACAATAGAGACGTGAGCTGGAGCGGACCAAAGCGTATGGTGCAGGGAGGCGCAGAGCTGCTACATCAGTAAATACAAGATACTTCACCACTAATGTTCAACTGTTAGATTCAACATTAAAACCACTATTGATCAAGCGAGTGATGGGCTGTGTTCAGGTCGTAGATCAAAGGTAACCGGAGTCGCATTTAGAAATATGTCAGACTATGTTTTCTAGAAAGTTATTAGGCAATATAAAGCTTCATGCAACAAATATTGCAACATGTGGGCGCACCTCGTTTTACATTTTGTATCTTACACACGAGTGGTGACCAAGGTCAGAGGTTTCATTGACTTCGGGGAGGGAGTCAAGCACCATTGTGATTGAATCAGTTCCTGCTCATGTTGAAGAAGCCCACACAGTCTCTACGTTTAAGATTAGGCTTAACATGTTCCTCTTTGAATGATCTTATGTCAGGCCAGTTAGGGACAGAATCTAAGCCACAGGCTTAATTTAGCTGCCCTGGGATCTCAAATAGTGTAACAACCTGAGTTCATATCAACTCTATTTAAACTCTAAACTTCAAATTAGTCTAAGCTCAACATGTGTGTATACTAATACAGTGTACTGCACTTAGAGCTGCATGAACAGGGCATAAGAGTATGTCAGTGTCAAACTAACATTCAGTCACTTTAGTTTATCTGTGCTTATGACTGTGTGCACCTTCTGCACTCTGGTTCTTGTAAAGTATTTTAAATGTGTGAGTTTGTCTTCCTGCTTTGTAACGGTCCTGCTCTTATCTTGATAAGTGCTTAGTATAAACAAATAAACTTCCCTTGCCTTCCCTTACATATTGTCATTATATCTCCTACTTCCCAGTAAAAATCATTTCCAGTGATGTTTTGCCTCCAGACTATGATCTTAACAGGCTTTAAGAGACGTGTTGGCTGCAGTGAGCTCCAGATGCACTGTTTTGTCTGATCTCAGTTCATTTAGTGCATCTCATGTCAAGAACATGACAGTGGAGCAGCGCAACAGAGAAGATATTTTTAGTATCAATTATGTTTTGTTTTATAAATATCATAATATTAATCAAATCTTGGAATCAATGTGTGTTTTTCCTTATCCAATTTATTATAACATTACAAAAAATATAAAAAAAAAAATGATGAGCTGAACTACTGAGAATTGTGCTACACACTGTTCACCGCTGTAGACGATCTGGTCTAATGTCCAGCGGGGCGTTATGGCCACAATGATCCAAAAAGAACAGAAGGGACCAGGGCTCACGAAGCACCACGCTCTCCTGGTTTATCTGATGAGTCTCTCTGGTTTATCTCTTGAGTCTCTCTGGTTTATCTGATGAGTCTCTCTGGTTTATCTCATGAGTCTCTCTGGTTTATCTCATGAGTCTCTCTGGTTTATCTGGTGAGTCTCTCTGGTTTATCTCATGAGTCTCTCTGGTTTATCTCATGAGTCTCTCTGGTTTATCTCATGATCTCTCTGTTTATCTCATGAGTCTCTCTGGTTTATCTGGTGAGTCTCTCTGGTTTATCTCATGAGTCTCTCTGGTTTATCTCATGAGTCTCTCTGGTTTATCTCATGAGTCTCTCTGGTTTATCTCATGAGTCTCTCTGGTTTACCTCATGAGTCTCTTTGGTTTATCTCATGAGTCTCTCTGGTTTATCTGGTGAGTCTCTCTGGTTTATCTCATGAGTCTCTCTGGTTTATCTGGTGAGTCTCTCTGGTTTATCTCATGAGTCTCTCTGGTTTATCTCATGAGTCTCTCTGCTTGGTTTATCTCATGAGTCTCTCTGGTTTATCTGGTGAGTCTCTCTGGTTTATCTCATGAGTCTCTCTGGTTTATCTCTGAGTCTCTCTGGTTTATCTCATGAGTCTCTCTGGTTTATCTGATGAGTCTCTTGAACTGACTTAAGAGTAAATATGGAAATAAACATTATACCACAAAATATGTTACACTCCAGATATGTTATGTGTGTGTGAGATCTTGTGCAAGCCAAAAAAAAAACAACAACAAATCCCTTAAAACAATCTTCAAGATAGCTAAAATTGCTTGATTCTAGGATTTTCAAAAAAGTGTTAATTTAGCCCCAGACTGTTTGGTCTGATGATTGGACTGCTGAACCTTATATTATACTGTATGTATCTTGGCAAATATGTATTTGAATTTAAAGACAAATTCTCTCATAACCAGTTATAAACACTTGAAAACACTGACATATTCCACATTACATACACAACTGAACAGAAATCCAGATTAGAACTGAGAATCTGCCGTGCTTTCCCCTTCACACACGTCTCACCTGGTGGTAGCCGCTGTAATCCATGTTTTTGGGCAGAAGGAACCCCGGGGCCAGCTGGTGCTCTCCCTCCATCATCTCTGGTCTGATGTACTCCTCCAGGTACGTCCTGCACAGACGCCGGTCCCAGTCGTCCGTGATGTGTCCCCGTACATGATCTCACCGAACAGGTAGCGCAGGTCATCGTACGGCACCTGCAGCAGCCACACCACAGACCAGACACATTATTATTACTGTCATTCAGAACAGTCACAACTTGTCTCTGGGTCACACTTTTGACATTGTATTAAGTGTCAGAAGAACAAATGGTCTGGGGTTTATTCAATTAAATGATATTTGTTTTGTTCCTGCCTCAGGCCCAGGACCACTGCAAGCATAAAATGGCCTGTGATTGCTTGAGATTTTTTAGGCAGCAGCCAAAGTGAATGAGAACAACTCCACTGTCTGTGATGACGCGCGTATTGAGCAGCACATCTCACACATGTAGAGTACAGAAAAAAGAATCCAGTCAGTGTGGTTCATACAAATGCTGTTTCCGACATTACAAGTCAGTGTAACAAGGGAGTCAGTCTTGTGCCAATGGAATAAAACTGCACATGAACCACACTTTTGTATCACAGTGTCTGCAGTCTGTGAATCCGGAGGCAGCTCCTCTCAGACGACCACAGACCAGCGGCGTACAAGCGGCTCAGTGATCTGGACAGACTGGTACATATGAAGTATGTCCGAGGTTTTTCACACATTTCATCACAGCTCCAGATCAGCAGTATCGATACACACTAGAGTGGCTCTTTAGGGCCCCTACTGACTCTGTTCAAAAAAATATGAACATGGAAAATTGAACATCTTTTTTGTTTTAAAAATACATCAAGTGGGGAAAGCTGTTCACAGATCAACAGCAGGAGCAGCAGGAAAACTTAACCGAGGACCTGTCTGGGTTTTAAGCACGTTTGTGCAAATAAACAGAGAAAGAAGAAATTTAACCTGACAGACTCAAACAGACAAAAGGATGCGATTAATGAGAATATTTATTAATACAGGTTTGGGCTTAGGCCCTGGCAGGAAAACGAAGCATGGATAATGATTGGCTGACAGAGGAGGAGAGCCTAGACACTGGAGGTGGTGAGGAGGGAAGATGTCTTCTGAGGTGGTGCTGGAGGTGGAGGGTTGTGAGATGTGATGAGACGACAAACTGCTGCATGAGCTGTCAGCAAACTGAGGAACTCCGGCTGCTCTTTTGAATCTAGCCCTGATGCTCTGATAGGCTGAAGGGAGTGAAGAGAAGTGTGGGTGATTGGCTGAGCTGTGATTGGATACAGGATGACGTCAGATGAGCGTGGCAAAGCTGACATAGTCTGTTAAGCTGAACATTGGCTTCTTAGCTCCATGTGTGGAACTCTGTCTCAGGTCAAATACATCAACGTCAGATGGACACAATCCTTACTGCAGATGATTAGTATGTTTTTGAGAATAAGCATCACCCTTATGCTGCAAAGTCCTATTATCTATATCATCTAAACTACTGGGATTCAGAATATTCATCTTAATTTTAGTTATTTTAGCCAGACTAAAATAAAAAATAAAATAAAATTGATTTGTTTGAAGACATTTATTTACAAAACATTTAAGCTTAAATTAAGTTTGCAAATCTATTTAAACAAAACAGAAACACCTTGAAGCAAGCTACAAAACCTAAGTCCATCAAGTAAAACCATCTTAACCACAAAAAGTCAAAATTAATATCCAGATTTCAAGACATTTTAACAAATCTAGAATGACATGTTTGGCAGTGTATATTTCTTTTATTTGATTGACTTGGCTGTGTGTATGAGCCTGTGATTAATACGTGCTTTACTAGTAGCCTATTTTGTATATAAAATGTGCTTGCAATAAGGGAAGCACTGATCCAGCTTTTTCAGTTTGATATCGATTCCTATCCATTGGCTTTAAGTATCTACCAGATACCAGATAAACAAAAACTGCAAGTGTAAAGGTAACTATACTGCAAGTATAAGGAAAACAATATGCCAATTTTAACACATTCTTTTCCGTAATTGTGGTCCGGGCCCTTTGTCACTTGTCTGGATTGGAACATGGCCCTCGGAGAACTAGAATTGCCCAGCCCTGCACTAGAGGATTACACTGTGGTAATAGTTGGAGACAGAAACAAAAAAATGTGCTTGATATTTTGAGGTGTCTGTGGCAGACTGAATCACTGCAGGTACAATTGATTTTTGTCAGACATGTAAATAACACGGCTGCTCTAAGAGCTCCGATATGAGCATGACCTTTTCTCCTTTCTCTATCACTGAATGACTTTTACAAAAAAAAAAAAAAAAACAAAGACACCACTAGGCATTCCATAGAATGCCTGACAACTTTCTGACAGGGAGGAATTTCTTGGACTGCAAACAAAAAAAACGATCCGATACTTTGGCTTTAAGTATCTGCCATAAAAAACGAAGCCAGTGGAAGGACTGAGTGTTACAACTTAATCTGAATAAATGTCAAACATTATGAGATGTTCTGGATCAACACCAGTCAGTAAATTGTCTCATTATGCCCAATTAAAGGCACAACAATATCAGCTGATCGGGTATCGGTCATGCAGCTGATACCCGATCAGCACTGTGCAAAGGAATGCTGATGTTTGAGTATTTATTTGATTACATTTTGTTTTAGTTCCAAATATCAAGTCCATTCTCCTAAAACCCCATTAAAAAAATCTCACAAAAAACACATTTACTTAAAGGTTGTATGGAGGATTTTCATAAATAGTTTGTTGTCAGTCTGGTCAAGAACAGTTACATAGATTTGTAACAGCCTTGTATTATGCTAAACAAAAAATAATTTTGAAAATATATAAACTGTGGACATGATGAGGCCAGTAAAACGTTGACCAATAGATAATGAGGTACTCGTTATCTATTGGCCTGTGAACCTGTCAAGCAAACCCTCAGTGTTCCTGAGTAACTCACTGGTCCAGTTGCACTGAAGGGCTGGCCCTGGAGGAGAAACACATGTGCATCATTTAAAAAACAACAAGCAGCTGTTGATTATACAACCATTAAGGAGGAAAAAAAAAAGTTTCTGCTCTTGACATGTTTTATGTATTATATTTGTTGAACTGAAGAAAAGTGTGGGCACCTCTGCTAAGTCTTACCTTGTGGTTGATTGGTTGTGAAGTTGGTTGATTGCGGGAGTAAACGTGGTTGATGTGTTGTTTGGTTGGTTGTAATTGGTTTGTTTGTGGTCATATCAAAATCTTAAGACTGGTTGAAAAATGGCTAAAACTGACCTTTAACACATTTGGATCCTAATGAGGTTTTAAGCAGAGCTACATTATGTAAAAACAAGAAGAAGGGGGGGTTCATTTAAAACAACAGTTAAACTGAAATGGCGTGTTTTTCAGCTGATCAAAAGTTTAAGACCATCACTCAAAAAACAACATAAAATGTTCTCAGTAGGACTCAGTCATGAGTAGCTCCACTGTTCTTGTTAATCACTTCAAACATTCATTTGTGCAGCTGGATGTGAGTGTTTATAAAAAGTGATTGGGAACGTTGGTCCAAGTGATGAAGATGGCTTCACAAAGAGCTTCAACTGTCAGGAACTGATGACCATTTTATAAACTTCACTTGTCATCCATCCCCAAATGTTCTCTATGGGATTTAAATCAGGAGAACATGCAGGATGGTCCAAAAACGTGACGTTATTCTCCAGAGGAAGTTTTTGTCAAGTGACAAAGACTTCTGCAGCGTTGTCCTGTTGACAACCACATATATATAATATATTATATAAAAAAAAAAAAAAAAAAAAAAAAAAAAAAAAAAAAAAAAAAAAAAAATATATATATATATATATATGCCAACAAGCCAATAAAGAGATACACAAAAGAGAATGAAGCCAATGAATAAACAGGCTGTTCGCAACAAAACCTGCGAAAGTGTACTCTCAATGGCAGGGTAATAACAGCAGAGCTGACTCACCAAGGCTGGAAAGTGAACAGTACTGGAAAGTATATGGGAGAGGGAGGCATCACAAAACAGCGATGCATAGTGGCTGGTGGATCTGAGGAAGACCACAGCAATCTCCCTGAACAGAATCCAGTGACTATCACAGTGACAAACATCCAAGAAAGAGTCTCAGGTATGAAAAACTGGACAGCACCGGGCCCTGACATGATCCACTCCTACTGGCTAAAGAAACTCACTGCACTCCATGAGCGCCTAGCAGCACAAATGAACCAGCTGCTAAGGGATGGGGACTCACCCTGAATGGCTAACCGAAGGGCGAACAATCCTGATACTGAAGGATCCCTCAAATGGTACAGTCCCATCCAACTATCGGCCAATAACCTGTCTCTCCACAACATGGAAGCTCATGTCAGGCATCATTGCGGCTAAGATAAGTGGGCACATGGATCAATACATGAGCAAAGCACAGAAGGGCATTGGTAAAGATACCAGAGGAGCCAAACACCAACTCCTGGTTGACCGAACAGTTGCCCAAGACTGTAGAACCCGTCACACCAACCTGTGCACAGCCTGGATTGATTACAAGAAAGCCTCTGACTCAATGCCACACACATGGATCACTGAATGCTTGGAGCTGTACAAGATCAACAGAACTCTAGAGGCCTTCATTGCAAACTTGATGAAGTGTGGAAACCCACACTTGTAGCCAATGGGAAGCCACTTGCCCAAGTGTCCATCAAATGTGGCATATACCAAGGAGATGCACTGTCCCCACTGCTGTTCTGCATAGGTCTGAACCCCTCAGCCAAATAATCAACAAGACTGGCTATGGATACCGACTCAGAATGGGGCCACCATAGTCACCTCCTCTACATGATGACATCAAGCTGTATGCTAAGAGCGGCGAGACATCGACTCACTGATCCACACCACCAGGATCTACAGCACTGACATTGGGATGTCATTCGGGCTTGAGAAATGTAGTTGGATGGTGACAAAGAGAGGGAAGGTAATCCACACAGAAGGGGTCTCACTCCCAGACGGAACAATAGCAGACATTGAGGACAGTTACAAGTACCTTGGGATACCACAGGCAAATGGCAACCTTGAACAGGCAACAAGGAAAGTGGCAACAGCCAAATACCTCCAACGAGTAAGGCAAGTCCTCAGAAGTCAGCTCAATGGCAAGAACAAGTCCCGGGCAATAAACAGCTACGCCCTGCCAGTGATCAGATACCCTGCAGGAATAATAAGGTGGCCAAAGGAAGAGATACAGACCACAGATGTTAAGACACGAAAGCTCCTCACCATGCACGGAGGGTTCCACCCCAAATCCAGCACCTGAGACTGTACACTAGCCGAAAGGAAAGAGGCGAGGATTAGTGAGCGTGAGAGCCACTATCCAGGATGAAACATCCGAGATCCATAATCAAGGACAAGGCCCCAACAGATGGCGTACTCAGTGAATGTCTCAGACAGTGGAGAACAGAGGATGAGGTGCTGGAGGAGGAACCATCATGGGAGGACAAGTCCCTACATGGGATGTACCATCGGAACATAACTGAAGTGGCTGATCTCAAGAAATCCTATCAAGTGGCTTGAAAGGGCTGGGCGGAAGGACAGCACAGAGGCGCTCATCCTGGCTGCACAGGAGCAGGCCTTGAGCACCAGAGCCATAGAGGCCCAGATCTACCACACCAGACAAGACCCAAGGTGTAGGTTGTGCAAAGAGGCCCCTGAGACGGTCCAGCACATAACTGCAGGGTGTAAGATGCTGGCAGGGAAAGCGTACATGGAACGCCATAACCAAGTGGCTGGCATAGTATACAGGAACTCTGTGCCGAGTACGGACTGAAAACCCCAAGATCTAAGTGGGAAACACCTCCAAGGTGGTAGAGAATGACTGAGCCAAGATCCTGTGGGACTTCCAGATACAGACAGACAGAATGGTAATGCGAACCAACCAGACATCGTGGTGGTGGATAAAGAGCAGAGGAGAGCCGTGGTGGTGGATGTGGCAATACCAAGTGATGGTAATATCTGGAGAAAGGAGCATGAGAACTACAGAAATACCAAGGGCTCAGAGAAGAGCTGGAGAAGGCTTGGAAGGTGAAGTCAACAGTGGTGCCCGTGGTGATCGGTGCACTGGGGGCCGTGACCCCCAAACTGGATGAGTGGCTACAACATATCCCTGGATCTACATCCAACATCTCAGTCCAGAAAAGTGCACTCCTAGGAACAGCAAGGATAAGGATATATATATATATATATATATATATATATATATAATATTATAATATATATATATATATATATATATATATAATATATATATATATATATAGGTTAGGTTAACCTAGGGTTATCTTCCGTCCATAAATCATAAATCCTCTTGTTTTCAACAAGCAGTTTCTATCTCCGAAAATGTTAATATCTGCTGTCCAGTGGTCCACTGGGTAACACACAAGACTCTCGAGTGCATGAGTTCGATACCAGGCGTTTACAGCTGCTGAAGACATTTGTTTCTGTAGCAGATATTCAAATGTAATACTTTAAGAATCCTACTTTCTTTACAAGCACATTATCTTATTATGTTAAACACAAAACAAACACTATGTCTTTATTTGGTGTTCTAATTTATGCATAAGTGCTGAAAAAAAAAGAACATTTAAATGTGAGTCGTGGGATTTGCTCCCGGGACTCCTATGTCCTAACCCAACTCTTTACAAGTGTGCCTCCAGCGCACACTGTGAAGCCTTGGCCATGTGATTGTATAATAATCTAATTCAGACAAATCAACAGGTTATTTTTATCGCGGACATCGTGTTCATTTTGCTGTGAACATAAAGTTCATTTGTTGTATTCTATGGTCAAAATAATCTTTTTTTTTTTTTTTCAGAATCGTAGACTTACATGAATTACAGACATTGACATCACAGGATGCACAAACGAGAGGAATCCCTGGACTAAACTGCATGTTTTTTTTTTTCCCTTTGTTGAGCCACAGGGTAAGTCCCAATCACATGTTTTGTTTTTTGTTTTTTTGTTTCAATGTTTGTGCTGCTTTTGGTTAGAATAATTTAATAACCGAGAAGCCTGATCACGTTGAAAACTGCATGCCTGTTCGCCCTTAAATGTTCGCACCAGTCGTGGTAGACGCTCCACTCCGCTCTGGTTGTGTGAAAACGCGCCTACACATAGAGCATTGAAAGTGTCCGCGTGGTCATGTTCGATGTGTGAGCACCTTAAGTCAGTGGCTCCAGAGTAGTGCCTGATGTTTACTCACAGAAACTTGAATCATAGCTTTGACAGGTCCACTACTGTATCTGGACTGATTCTTGGATGTTTGAGTAATATTTTATCTTGCAGCTGATTCACCAGTGCTCAGAAAAATCCAGTTTTTATCTACCACCTACCCCCACCCACTTGTCTATATTTAACTGTAACTTAGAAAATATGATTCAGAGTATAGGCATAAGGTTATTGCAGCCACTTTAATATGTGGTGTTGTGTAAATTCCTGATCATTGAATGTTTATTAAACACACATTATTTCTTTTAACCTTTAAGCTAAAGAAGAATTCTTTGACCACAGTTGGGCAATACAGTTGTATATCCCAGGCCTTTTTGTTGTGTGTTTGTTTAAGCTGGTGTAAATGAATGGCGCAGGTGAAGAGGGGTGGCACACTGGTGATGGGGGTCTCGGACACAAACTAGGTCTGAGGCTTTTGTTAAAATGACTCTGATAACATCACAGCTACAACATTGTTTAAGAAAGTGACCAAACCTTTTGTTCAGCCTGAAGTAAACCCTGGATCACAATCTCAGCCTTTTCCACTCTAAAGCCTCTCACCCGGGGTCACATTTCCCATTACAAGAACACGCCGGACTCACCTTGGGGCAGTTCTCCAGGTAGTTGTAGAGCACGCTGATGGAGATGGTCAGGTCTCCGGTGTTGAAGGGGTAAGATCGGTTCCAACCTTGTGGTCCAAACTTCCTGCGTTCGGCCACTACAGCGTGGAAGTAACACAGCGAGAACAGGATGCTTTTGAACTCATTCTCCCGGGAACACATCTCCAAAGTGTCCTGCAAAACATCAGCAGAGACACAGTCAAGTCTGGGACCGGACCCAGATATGTATACCACACACACTTAAATATGTACGTATATAACGCACACTTAAATATATGTATACCACACACACTTAAATATGTACGTATATAACGCACACTTAAATATATGTATACCACACACACTTAAATATATGTATACCACACACACTTAATATGTACGTATATAACACACACTCAAATATATGTATACCACACATACTTAAATAGGTACGTATATAACACACACTTAAATATATGTATACCACACACACTTAAATACGTACGTATATAAACACACTTAAAATATGTAACACACAACTTAAATATTAGTATAAAACACACTTAAATATATTAAAACACACTTAAATATATGTATACCACACACACTTAAATATGTACGTATATAACACACTCAAATATGTATACCACACATACTTAAATAGGTACGTATATAACACACACTTAAATATATGTATACCACACACACTTAAATACGTACGTATATAACACACACTTAAATATATGTATACCACACACACTTAAATATGTACGTATATAACACACTTAAATATATGTATACCACACACACTTAAATATGTACGTATATAACGCACACTTAAATATATGTATACCACACACACTTAAATATGTACGTATATAACACACACTAAATATATGTATACCACAACACTAAATATGTACGTATATAACACACACTCAAATATATGTATACACACACACTTAAATATGTACGTATATAACACACACTCAAATATATGTGTATACCACACACACTTAAATATATGTATACCACACACACTTAAATATGTACGTATATAACACACACTCAAATATATGTGTATACCACACACACTTAAATATATGTATACCACACACACTTAAATATGTACGTATATAACACACACTCAAATATATGTGTATACCACACACACTTAAATATATGTATACCACACACACTTAAATATGTACGTATATAACACACACTCAAATATATGTATACCACACACACTTAAATATGTACGTATATAACACACACTTAAATATATGTATACCACACACACTTAATATATGTATACAACAGATACTTAAATATGTACGTATATAACACACACTTAAATATATGTATACCACACACACTTAAATATATGTATACCACACACACTTAAATATGTACGTATATAACACACACTTAAATATGTACGTATATAACACACACTCAAATATATGTGTATACCACACACACTTAAATACATGTACGTATATAACGCACACTTAAATATATGTATACCACACACACTTAAATATATGTATACCACACACACTTAAATATATGTATACAACACATACTTAAATATGTACGTATATAACACACACTTAAATATGTACGTATATAACGCACACTTAAATATAAGTATACCACACACACTTAAATATGTACGTATATAACGCACACTTAATATATGTATACCACACACACTTAAATATGTACGTATATAACGCACACTTAAATATATGTATACCACACACACTTAAATATGTACGTATATAATGCACATTATATATATATATATATATGTATATATATATATATATATATATATATATATATATATATATACCACACACACTTAAATATATGTATACCACACACACTTAAATATGTACGTATATAACGCACACTTAAATATATGTATACCACACATACTTAAATATATGTATACCACACACACTTAAATATGTACGTATATAACGCACACTTAAATATATGTATACCACACATACTTAAATATATGTATACCACACACACTTAAATATGTACGTATATAACGCACACTTAAATATATGTATACCACACATACTTAAATATGTACGTATATAACACACTTAAATATATGTATACCACGCACACTTAAATATATGTATACCACACACACTTAAATATATGTATACCACACACACTTAAATATGTATGTATATCACGTACACTTAAATATGTCTGTATAGCACACATTGCTGCCCCAGTTCATTTGGACTGTGGTGTGAACAAACTGCTTGTGTGTGAGTTCGATCCCAGGCTTTTACAGCTGAAGAAAATTGTAACTGTAGCAACGACACTCAAACGAATGACTTTCTTTGCAAACACATGATATTATCATTTGAAAATACCAAACAAACCCTAGGTCTAAATGCATTTGTCAGTATATGCAGAAGTGTAGAAAACCTGAGTATCAGACCCGATCTCTCGAGCGGGAGACCATCGCTCATCACGGTCGTCAGAGGACCAGTTTGTGTGATATGGAATTTAAGATGAAAGCCAATGAAATGTGCTTCTGCTGCAAGTAGAAGGTCCAGTATATGAAAGAGTCTGAGGTGCTTTCTTTAGCGCGGTCTCCAGCGAGCGCCACAGTTAGCCATCAGCACACAGACGACAAGGTGCCACTAAAGCTAGCGCGCACACTTCTCTTTCCTGTGTCAGCGCACTTAGCTTCGGGAGGTCTTAACTGAAAAGTCCACAAAAGCATGAAATAAAAGAGACTCAAGTGCTACTGTGGATTCAAAAGTAAAGTACACACTCCTACACAAAAGTCTTACTTTTAATGAGGACATTGTAAAGCAGTGTGGTGTGGTGTGGACTTGAGTCAGACTGGAGTGACTATTGTGATGACTTGACTGTATTCATGTTCTTCTGAAACTTGGAGGTGCACATGTAATGATGAAACAAATGTGGAGCAGTGACACTAACAAGCATCTTGATTGTCTTTGCTGATTTATGATAAATGATTATGAGGAGTTAGTAAATGGCTGAAAAGTAAATGATTTGAGACACTGCTGTGAAGTTGTATTTCTGCTCAATCATTTAGGCTGCATTGTCTTTAAATGTGTTTTACTTGTGAAGCAGAACTCTAGGTGTGATAGAAAACAAAAGAGCCTCTGCTCCAGTCTGGTCCTGTCACTCTGAATCCAACACTTGAATCTCCACTTGAACAACCTTCAGACACATTTTTCTCAGTTAAAGGTCAGAACTTGAGATTTGGTAGAACCTGTGTAATAATGGGTTTGTTGAGATCAGTTGGGCGTAGATGCACTAAAATGTGCTCTGCTGAACAAGGACTACTAGCTTTCTGATTGGCTGCCAAATCTTCACCAAGTGTTTGAAAGAAAGTATTAAACTGTGTCCTTTAACTGTGGCCAACCTCTGACTCACGAGGTGATCAGCTCTGGAGTGAATTTTTGATTTGTATCTATTTGTTGTTTACATGATATTTGAGCTGAAAACAAACAAGTTAGGGATCAGTTACCACAGTTTTTTTCTTTTATCCTATTGTAAATGTATTTTTGTAACAATTTCCAAAAAAGAACTATATTCTTTCTAATCTGTGGTATTGACCACAAACAATCACATGTCTTCTATAAAGCCCAACTCAAACTGTGCTGTCAGAAAACTCTCCATTGTAATACAACACAACCCAAGAATTAACTCTGAAACCAGTCGATTTGAGTCTTTCCATGCGTCGCTCAGCCCTGGTCGAGTTACATTACAACAAAGATTTAAGCGTTCTTTGATCCAAGTCACTATGTCTCCATTCATCACCACAGAAAAGCATTAGAAGAAGGTGAGCTGTGGTGGATGTTTGTGATTATATTTGATGTGACTAAACAAGCCCTATTCCCCTGAGCAAAGCCAGCTATGCACCAAGCCTTCACATGTACTTAGTATTCTGCACACTCGGCTCTGCTCAATGCACCGCTGCACCACTCCTTCCACCCGTCTGTGGAAGGAGAGAGAGAGGGGGACAGAGAGGGAGGGAGAGAGAGAGGGGAGAGGGAGGGAGGAGGGAGGGAGAGAGAGGGGAGAGAGAGAGAGAGAGAGGGAAAGAGGGAGGGAGAGAGAGAGAGAGGGAGGGAAAGAGAGAGAGAGGGGACAGAGAGAGAGAGAGGAGGGGTAGAGAGAGAGAGGAGGAGAGAGAGAGGGAGGGAAAGAGAGAGAGAGGTAGAGAGAGAGAGAGAGGGAGGGAGGGAGGGAGAGAGAAAGAGGAGGAGGAGGGGAAGAGAGAGAGAGTGGGGAGGAGAGAGAGACTGAGGGAAGAGAGAGAGAGGGAGAGGGAAGAGAGAGGGAGAGGAGGAGGGGGAGAGAGGAGGGGGAGAGGAGAGGGGAAGAGAGAGAGAGAGAGAGAGAAAGAGAGAGAGAGGAAGAGAGAGAGAGAGGAGGAGAGAGAGAGAGGGAGGAGGAGAGAGAGAGGGAGAGGAGAGAGAGAGGGGGCAGGAGGAGGGGGGCAGAAGGGAGGACAGAGGAGGAGAGAGGGGGCGGAGAGGGGAGGGTCAGAGAGGACAAGGCAAGAGGAGGGAGAGGGGTAGAAAGGACAGAGGAGAGGAGAGTGGGGGCGGGAAGAAGTGAGGTAGAGAGGAGGTGAGAGAAGAAGGGAAGAAGGATTTTGAAAGAGGAGTAGAGAGGAAGGGATAAAAGGAAAGAAAAAGAGGAGAGAGGAGGATCTATCTGCACAGAGGATTTGTGAGAGTCGGAGAGTTAGACAGATTGTTCTCAGTTTCATAACAACATTCACATTAGACATGCAGCCTCACTTCATCTTAATCAATATGACTTTGAGCTCAAACACAGGTTCACACACACACACTGTTTTAATGAGGCTCTCCAATCGTACATGACCTGGAAAAACAAAGTCTGACAGCTGTTTTGTACTGTTTGATCAAGGAAATGCAATACATCATCAGTTCCTCTGCTAACTTTCTACAGACTGTGGCAAGAAGTGATGTAGATAGTTGCTTTTTGTACTCATTTTCAGCACTACACTGTCTGTGGCTACAAGTCCAAGTCGAGTTATACTCTCATTTATCTCTCTTTCTTTTTAGAGTCTCAACACAACCATCAGACTCACCCTCACACAATATGCTCGTTTTGTAATTACAGTGAAGCTAAACTCAAAAACAACTGTTGTCTGGCTGTTAAACTGTGCATGCGCTGTTTAAATAGCACTTTCATTTTTTTGTACAAACAGATCAGAGGAGGACGTCCCATGTCCAAAGCGTCCTGTGTTCACTGCTGGGACATCATGTAGTGCCCACTCCTTCCACCTTTCCCACATGCTTTTCAGTGAGTTAGCTGTCTTTAACAAGACTTACAACTCAAATTGTTGAGTAAGAGCAGTCCTGTCTGATATTTATGCCAGGGTTTTGTCTTTAGAGGAAGGTGAACGACCTTTTTCTCTGGTTGCTTTGATAGAGTCTGAAAATTGTGCTCTTTAATCCCAAAGAGGGTCCCGAGTCCGAGTCTCTTAAAACAGGGACTGGAGTCAGATTCTCTGTCTGTGGTGCACCATTCTTGAGGTCGTCTCTGCCCCATCAGGCTTTGGGGTTTGGGGGCGAGGTTTGCTCTTGTGAGTATACAGATTTTGTGAAGATTCTTGCTTCTCTTTTGTTTGCCGACACATCTTTCCACTTGCTCCAGTGTTTGAGTCCCACACTGCTGATCTCAGAAGTTTAGGATTGTGTCGTGCTTTCTCATCTGCTCTAGATCTCCACTGGGGGACATCAGGGGACTTCAGGACACATCCAAGCGGCTGCATGGTTACTGCACATCAAGGGACTTTTTATTGTTTGTACCACAGCCCACTGACCATCAACAACAGCTGTTTTCATACCTGAAGTGAATGTGGATAGTGACTTGTGTTGAGTCATACAAGCTGCACTTCTTCCATCAGCAAAAGGTTCTTAGACACTGTAGGCCCTAGACACATAGACACTGTAAGCCCTAGACATTTTTTGTTTGTTTTTCTTGTAGAGTTCTTGTCTGGTTGTTGTGATCCACCGTTCACTCTGTTTTGTACTGATGTTGGTTGCGCTTGTTGGTTTTGTTCGCACTGCGCTGTCTGCATCATTTGCATCATGTCATTGCCCCTCCAGATAGCTCACGTTTAAACCTTAAGGTTTTTTGTGTGGATAAGAGCATTCAGTGTTCATACTACAGCTGTATGAAGAATCCACCATAAGCCTGGCCAACAGAGCTCTCCTGGACACTGTGCATGTCCTACACCAGGCGTGGCAAACCCGCGGCTGCGGCTCTTTGGTTCATTTAGAAATTTTTGTGCCTCCGCACGCTCTCTTTCTTTTCTTCTCGCAACCGTCGGTGCGTCAAAGCAGTGTGCAGAACAAACGCCTTCAGCTGCCCCATGCAGTCTGCAGACGTTCCTTCATTCTTACCACATTGTCTGTTCTGCGCCCCTAGACTCATATGTGGGTCTGTCCCACTCCCAGCTCATTATCACCGGCCTGACATCACTGTGAGAGAGAGCCGCATGTGTGTAAAGCTGCTGTGCTGCTTAACCTGTCTGATAATTGATTGTTTTCGCCTTTAGTGAAAAATGCCTTTCATTTCAATGGGGCGCATGTGCGGCGTTTTGACGGGACAATGCGAAATATTTCATTCATTGTCCCAAAACACGGGAGATGTAAAAGTGATACTAAGCATGGGTTCAGACGTCCTGATCCAAGTTTGTGAAGTCTGTGGTGTTCTTAGAGCCTATACAGCGGCAGCTTCACTGTACTGCTGCCTTTGTGCCTCTCCATGGTCTGCACTGGGAAGAGCAGGGCCGGTTTAAAGGAATATAAGAACTTTTAAAGGGGGGCTCATCCAACATGAACAATTTTAAACTGATATTAGAATTTGATAATAATTATATTGTTAATGAACTGACTCATGTCTTTTTAATTCTAGTAAAATTACATCATATAATAAGAATATTACATCTAAAACTCACAAAAAGCAGGAAATTGTACAGAATTTTTTAAAATTCTCCTGGGGGAAATTCCCCCTGACCCCCCTGAATTACATGTTATATTAAGAATATCTTTAATAAAGGGCTGACAGTGTCTGTGTCTAAATGTAATTCAATCTAAATGTATTATGCCCCCTGGTGGTAGTAGTAGGTCGATTCATGGTGTGGCTCTTCAAAGATGACGGCTGAAAATTTCAGCTCTTGGCCTCTGACCAGTTCACCGCCCCTGACCTACACTTTCAGTTCTCTCTCATGAACTGTGTCTAAAAGCATTTTTGTTGTAAAATAAAAGTGAATGGATCGAGTCACTAATAGAAATTAATGTCCAGATTGAAAATGGGTGAAATAACCTTTTAGAGATCTCATGACAAAGCATACTCAAGGAAAAAAGAAACGCAACACTTTTTTGAGTGCATTTTCTTTTGAGATCTGCTGGTTCATATGAACCCTACATCCATTTCTAATCCTCAGGCCAACTCTTGTGGCGTTTACACATTTTGTAGTCAAAAACACAACCAAACAATAGAGCAACCCCCAAACCAAAAGTGACAGGAGTTTCATCAGACTGTCAATAGTTCACGTGACGCCCATTGGCATCTTGGACAGCGGTTATTCGTCGCCTCATGGATCGGCAGTAGTGTCTGAGTTGATCCTGTGGATTGCGCCATTTTCCACCGGCCCCTCAGCTGCTGCTGAGTTTCTCCTATAGTGTCCTGTACACCCAATCTCAGCCATCTGCTCTGAAGCACTGGAACCTTTTTTTGTCACTGAACACGTCTTGGGATCACCTCTGCAAAGTCCAATGACAATGTGCAGTGCACCATTCGACCCCAGCTCGGCGATGTGGGGGATAAGCACTGATCCAACATATGGCCGATATGGTGGAATACAGGTCAGCATGGAGGCGATTACGAATGATTCTGGTCAACACTGGCCTGTGATGTGTCCCAATGGTCTCGGCTGAGGACCTGGTGGCGGCTGAACCTGTTACGGAGATGTGCGGGGCGGTTGGTCTTGTACAGCGGTCATTACACGGGGGACCAGTACGAGGGTGGTCGTTAGAGGAACCAGTGCCTGGTATCGCTCCTAAGACGACTAATGGTAGAGCGGTGATTCCAAACACCCTGGAGACAGATAAACAACACAAACCAGCTTGGAGCAGCCAATAGCTCGATCCCTCTCTGGTTGAGACAATCGTGGCATCGTAAGAAGTGTGTTTTTGCTTCATTCTGGTGCCTTTCATAGAGAAGACTTGAACACAGTTAACCAGTGGTAAAGTCAACTCTGAGTTTCAACATGAATTTGTGTGAATAATCGACCCTGTAATGCACTCTTTATTGTTCTCACAATCAGTCAAGCCAAACCAAGACATTTGTTCACCTGTCTTCAGCTTACTGTAGACTAAATCATGGTGCTAGCCTGTTTTGTCAAATGTACTCGTTTTCTAAGGAATTTTTGAAAATTAAAATGTTGCGTTTCTTTTTTCCTTGAGTGTACAAAAAGCTCTTTCTCACCATCTGGACTCATCATATTCTACACCACATGTGTCAAACTCAAGGCCCGGGGGCCAGATGCGGTCCACCATCTCAATGAGGTTTTACTAAATGTTTAAAGGTTTACTTTAATTTGATTTTAGTGCCAGAAGAACTCTGGGTGTCTTAACCTAATGGGATGATTTGTCTGAAACCTAAAGAGTAAGTTATTTTTCAGACTAATGCAGATGTACAGCACATTCAGTGATTGTCACTTAAATACACACTAATCAAACCCAAGTATTATCTGTAGAATGTCAAAGAGCAGAGAGGTTAATCTAGTTACAACCGGCTCTTTGAGGACAACATGTGTTGGACACTAATGTTCTACCCGGTCAACTCAAACTACTGCTGTTTCCTAACAGGCTGCTGTTACTTGTGGTGGAGTGGTTGTCAGGTTTCAAAATAGTCCTTATTATGCACAGTCTGTAATGTTTGGTGGCTAATGCTAACTCACCCATTGAAAATGCATTAGAGCTAACGTTCCATCTGCTTCCAGGCTTTAGAGAGCAAATATTATTCATTACAACTGCCAGAGTCTGGGGCCAAATGACTCAACTACATTCAAATCTCAAGTGTGCCATTTTACCCAATTCAGAATTTTTTGTATGTGACAAGACAGACATTTAAAATATGTATTCAGAGAATAAAATAAATGACAAAGAAACTATTTTATCTGTCAGTCTGGTCAACACTGTCCAGACTGACACTGACTCCCAGACTTCAGATCATCCAAAGGTCTGGTCTGGTTGTTTGGACTGATCTGAGACAAAAGTCAGAGGAGACGTGCTGGTGCCAGGTTAAAGCAGGAATGCTACAGCAGGTTGGTATTTAATCATCAAATTACAAATTAGCATAAAATCACATTTTTAAAATATTCTTTTAAAATCAAGATGCTGTCATAAACGTATAAACATCGTTCTATCACATTCACACTACAGCCCAGTTAACGAGAAGCTAAGGTCAAAGAAAACCCCTAAACACATTTACACACACAACATGAGAAGGTGAAAGGAGGGTCTGAGAGTGGACAGCAGCAGTGTGAGTGAGTGAATGGCGTGTGTACTAAACAGTGGCATTTTAAAACCCGTTTGACGTGTTACATGTAAAGAGTGTCCCTGAAAAGCACTCCCTCCCTGTCATTCAACTCAGCTCTCTCAATGTTTTCTTCTTTTTTCACAGCACCTTCTCTCTCTCTTCTTCAAGTCATCAAACTAGTGGCTCAGGTCTGACTCCATCTTCTGGTGATCTTCTCAGGCTCAGGATCTCACAAACATAACTCCAGATCTGTCTGTGATGAGAAGTCACATTTTCATTTATACACAGCTGGATTGATACATGTGGACAATCTCTGACTAACTTCCACTACTACTGTTATTTCCAACATTTCCACCAACACTAACTGCTTTATTTTCCACCACTTTCGACTTGCACAACTCAAATACACTTGTAACACACCCTGAGGCTTTGAGGAAAATTTTACTTTTTTTTTTTTTTTTGCTTCCTCGTGCTTCTCTGTAAAGTGGCACTTTGATAAGGAATGTGGAGTGAAAATTGGCGTGTGGCGTGTAAACCGTGATGTCGGCGTACAGAAGGAACAGAGCAGCTGACACGGTGGTGCCTCAGAGAGCTGCTGCAGGCTCTCTCTGTGCTCAGGGACAAAGACATGTACTCATGCTTTACTCATACTGGCGTGTGTTTGTTCACTAACATAATGGTCAACACATTTTACTTATATAGAGCTATTCTAGACACTCAAAGACGCTTTAAAGTCAAAGGCAGTTAAACAAAGGCACAATACATAAAAGCAGTAGTAAATAAAACAATAATCAATCATTAAAACAGATTTAAACAGACAGGTCTTCAGGTGTTCTTAAAAGTGGTGAGGTGGGTGCAGTGTCTGTCCCAGAGGGTGGGGCAGTGATGGAGAAGACTGTTGCTCCAGGTTTGGAGCTTGGTCCACAGAACAGGCTCAGGAACATCTCCATGATGTGGTTGTGGTCAGGGCCTGAGCTGGAGGAGCAGGTGCAGCTGGAGGTATATATTCTATGACGAGAATAACTCATCACAAAAGTCAAAAGAAACCTACTACTAGTTACAATTAGATGAACTGAAGTGTGCTCTGTTCTGAGCTGTGTGATGTTTGAAACACTTTGGAGAGAGTCCGAGGTTGTTCCGTCCCAAACTCACTAAATGTGGCCTGTACTTCATTAGTGATGGAGGGTTTTGGTCAAACCATTTCTGACCAGTGAGGTGCAGGAGAAGTACAGTTTGTTGATCGGAGTGGCAGAGGAGTAGAGGATCCCAACCCATGGAGAGAGCACAAAACACCATTCAGCCATGTGTGTTGTGCCAATCACTGCTGATAGACTTCAGTTTAAATAGTAGTCCAGTCAAGTGGCTGATAAACCTAGACTCCTGTCAGTCAGAGGCAATAGTCGACCTTTTCTACGGGATCACCACCAGAGCACGGCCTCTCTCCCTCGTTGTATGTTCTTCAGATGCGATGAACTGTCGGTTCATACAGACAGATCCACTCACTGAGTCCAGTGAACCAGGACATGGTGGCAGCCACAGGCCGGGTGGAGTGGACTTTAGCTGATAATGAACTCAAACCACCTCAGCTGTGCAGAAAAGGCTCACAAGATTGTATTTGTTTATAGAAATGGAGACTGTTCAGTGTTGATAACACTTTCTTTTACAGAGTCTATTTTATCTTTCTATGGTAACCTTTCTTTGCAGAAATGTAAAAGAGGCAAAATCATTGTGCCAGAGCAGCTCAGCTTCAAAATAATGATGAAAAAACAGTTGCTACAGAAACTGGGTCCTTTGAGTCCAGCACTGACCATCCTGAAGGAGGAGTTTGTGAGGCTACCCAGTAGTGACCCACGCCCACCTCAACGTGACTCGCAGTTGGGGCGGGCTGGAGAAATAGCCACTTCAGTGCGGGGTGGGCTGAGGCGGGTCAGTTTTTGACAACAATCATTTTGGTTGCATATCTTACAAATCACTTCTTAGATCGCCCCCCATAAACTGAAGCGTGCTCTGTTCTCTAGACGCGCTGGGTAACAGAATCACAGGGAAACAGTGAGGAGAGAATCTGCTTCTTCATTGGTCAAAGCCGCCACTGGTGCAGGAACACGATCTGCGTCACTTCAAACAAACACAGAGCGGGACCGTCACGCTTCTGGACTTTATTATTTTGTGTTTTATTTAATCTACCTAACAACCTGCCTCATGTGAGCTGCTCAGTGTGAACAAGGGTTTAAGAGAAAGAACAAAGAAAAATGCAAATGTGAAATGCAAAGGATTGTTTGAAATGCCCCGTGTTGATGAAAGCGTAACAAAACATCAGTTTGACTAAAACGGGTTGTGAGAGGTAAGTTAACTACACGTTCACTTCATACTGGATGAATATTGTTCACTTTTCCCTACATTAAAGTCAGCTGTAATGTTACTTTTGTCTGTTTGTTCGCTTGAGCCTTGAACGTGATGGATTTTATGCAGTATCACATGCGGGGCGGGGCAGTTGTACAAGTATTAGTGCTGTCAAACGATTTTTGTTTTATCAGATTAATCACACTTTCAAATTTTGATTAATCACAGTTAATTGCTTGATTGCAGACTTTCAAAATGATTCTATAAAAGACCACAACATTTTGAAATGACTGTTAGAATGTCTTTCATTCAAATGTTTATTACTTATGTCAATTATTTTTGCACTATACAGTTGGTTTATTCTGGTTGTGATTCCTCTGAAGGTAACATGTGGGATCACATGTGGCCATGTGATATTATGCGTCCCTTGGTCTGTAACGATGTTGATGGGTCTACATGCTGTGGCTCATTGAGCAAAAGGGTTGTTAACTTTTGTGAACTTGCCGTGCTGGGCTTGGTGTTGATGTAAGTTAGTAGCAGCGCTCTGCAGCCGCTGACTCAAACACACGTTTGGTTTTAAGGTGGTATTTCAAGTTTGTGCTTCGGTGAAAGGAGAGTTCATCATTGCAATAAATGCACACCTTCGTTTTATCTAGAATCTTGTTGGAATGTTTTTTGAACAGAAATGTATGCATTCACTTGAGCTACTACGCAGACCCAATAACAACCTGCGCCACCGTCTCAGGTATCCTTCCGCGCAGCACGCCTCCCTCCGCGCTGAAGCGTGAACTGAGTGGTCAAATTAAATAGTGATTAATCTGCGATAAATTCATGATTGATCACATGATTGACGCCTTAACTTTGACAGCCCAACAAATACACTCGGCTGTGCAAGGCGGGTTGGGGCATGTATTGTCAAAAGTGCGGGTTGTAAAATTGACTGACCCGCCATCATTACTGCCCAGGGTCAAAACAAACCGACTGAAGCATTCTCTTAGTCCACGTGCAGTTAATGCTCTGAAGAATCTTTAGTTTCATTTCAAGGTCTTTGACGTTGAAGCTTTTTTAACATGGTGTCTTCATTAATAGGGCTGTATGCTCCTACTTTATGTTTCTAAGTTTCTTTGTCTGAATTGTCTGTTATTTGTGTTGCGACTGCACACTGAATCCCCGAGTGGGGGACAATAGAGAGATTGATTGATTGGATTGATTGATTGATTGTCACTTCCTTATTTAAACAAATGCCAGTGATACTCCATTGAAAATGTCATCGCAGAATCAAAATAACATTGGCACAAAAAAACGTTTCACAAGTTCTTCAGAAAGTATAAGAACAGCTTCAGTTTGTGTGATGTCACATTTATCAGAATGAGTGTGTAGTAGATGTATTATTACTGCATTACTGTGATACAGCCTCACGCAGGCACCAGTATACAGTATGTAGCAAAAATATGCATTTGTTTTAATATAATAAGCCAAGGCCCGGAGGCCTGTGAGGGCTCCTCACGGCTCTGTTCCAACCCCCGTTCAGTCCACGTTAGAAAGAGAAGTCAAGTGACCAAGAGGAAGTTCCAAAAAAGTAAAGAAAAAAAGTTCCAAGTAGAGGGGAAAGTGACTCAGAAGACTCAAGTTGGGGGGTTTTGTGGAGTCTTGTGAAGAGGCGGACTCTCATGACCTGGGAGTGGCTTATACTTAGGGCTTCCATTCCTCTGTCCCTTTTAAAGATGATGAAGAAAACAGTTCAAAATATGTCTCTGGTGGTTCATAACAGCTACAAGTGGTATGTAAGATGATTAGTATTACAATGTTGTAACAACAAAGAGGTGAGATTAGCGCAAAGTAACTCACATTTTAGATCCTGAATCCTGTAACTAGTATAAATATATTACGATGTTACAGTAACTTGTCCATTCATTCATTCATTCACAATGTACAGTTGCATTAAACACAAAGGCACAGACGCTTGTACCAGATTGTAGCTTTATAGCTCATTTCCATCTGTCGTTCTGGAGAGGGGAGGAGCTTGTTTGTTTTTACTGGTAGAGATAACTAGAGCATCTGGAGGAAACCTACTCAGACACGGGGAGAAAACTACACATTGAAATACTCTGGGACGCCCAAGAGCCAGCCAATCCCATGATCTTGCTGTTTTTTAGACACACTTTTCACATGGCTGAGCTGTTTCACCAACATACGATAGAACTCTCAGGACAGGGTTTGGTAAACTCAAAGCCCTTTACAGGATCCACTGACCCAGTGTACACAGACACTGAGGACACAACACTGGTCCAGTCGTCGTCTGTGGCAGCTGGTGCTCGGTGGTCTCATCTGAGCTTCTCAGATCTGACAGATCAGTCTTTGACATGTGCACACTACTCCAGCTGTCCTGCCCTTTGGTCTTTTATCCTGGGGGTGTAGAAGCCTGGAGCCTGGAGCGTGGGGTGTTAAGGCTGTACTATCGCCAGGCTTAGAGAGCATTCACTCCATTTGTTCTGATAAAGTGGTCACACCTGGGACAGAACCTTGGCGACTGAGTGGAACATCACCATCCACATCAACATCTACTGAGACTCGTCTAAACAAGCCCTGATGAAGCCACCTGGAAGGGCAGCAACAAGTACAGCTGTATTTAGATTGGATTATCCAGAATGGATAATAGGCTAATTGAAATATAAAGCTTATATTGCTTGGATGTGATTATAAAACCAATGATAGTATGTACAATACACTATAAGGCTGGCTTTATACAGCTCTATTACCATGACTGAAAGAACACACAAGGACAGATACTTTAAAAATAGTGCTGTCAAGCAATTAAAAAAAAATAGAGAGATTAATTAATTATGATTTGTAATGAATTCATCTAATTCATCTATTTTTAATCTCACCTACAAATTGCTGAGAAAAACTTTCAACTTAAGTGTTTTTGTTTTGTTTTTATACAATTTAATTAATGACATTATTGTTGCAGATGGGAAATATCAATATATTGCAAACATGAAGATTTAAGAAGTTTTTGAACATAAAATTCCCGTTCATCAGTTCAATAACTCTTGCCTGATCCTTTATTTTTGTCTCGTTGCTACACGTTACCAGTTAAAGATTTCAAAATAGATTGATGTGATTAAAAGATGTACTTGATTAATATGTCTGTAATTAATTAATCTCAATCAATGCACTAATTTGACACCCCGATTTAAAATGCAGCCCTGGACCAGCTCCATTTAGTTTGACTGAACTGAACTTACCTGGGTGAAGTTGTCCAGGGCCTTGTGCAGGTTGGCGTGCATGCCTGTAGGTGCTTCGTTGGTGATCTTGATGCAGTTCTCCAGTATACCCTGTGGGATGATGTGACCCTCTGGAGTAGAAGCAGGCTCGGCGCTCATAAACACTCTGCAGGACTCATGACTGCCCTCAGTCTGCTGCTCCAAAAGCTTCTCCAGAGTGCCCAGCCAGCGTGCCACCAGATGGATGTTCTGCAGGAGACAACATCATCAACACAACAGCTCAGGAAAACTCAAACTGATCAAATCACATGAGTAAGACAATACGAGATACAATAAAACATGAGAGAGAAAAGAGTCATTTGAACTCTTCCCATGTCAGCCCTCCCCTCATCAGCGGTTTATCAGAACCAGTTTTCAAACCCTCAGAAACAAGCATGACAACATGAGACCTGTACTTTCTATGAAAAATCACACATTAGACATTAGTATACCACGTAATGTAAATGTATGTATGCCACACATGTAAATGTATGTATACAACAATGTAAATGTGTAGTATACAACATATTAAATGTGTATGTATGCCACGTAAAGTAAATGTATGTATACCACACATGTAAATGTGTATGTATACAACATATGTAAATGTGTATGTATACCAACATTAAATGTGTATGTATACATTTAATGTATGTATACAACATATGTAAATGTTATATACCACACATTTAATGTGTATGTATACAACATATGTAAATGCTAGTATACAACAATTAAATGTGTATGTATACCAAACATTTAAATGTGTATGTATACAACATATGTAAATGTTATGTATACCACACATGTAAATGTGTATGTATAAACATATGTAAAGTAATACACAATGTAAAGTATGTAAAACATATGAAAGTATTAAACAATAAATGTATGTAAACACATGTAAATGTATATTATACAATATGTAATGTCTATGTATACCACATTATGTAAATGTGTATGTATACCAAAAATTAAATGTAGTATACACACATGTAAATTGTATGTATAAACATATGTAATGTTATGTTACACATTTAATGTGTATGTATACACAAAAATGTGTATGTATACAACATGAAATGTATATGTATACAACATATGTAAATGTCTATGTTACCACATTAGTAAATGTGTATGTACACCACACATTTAAATGTGTATGTATACCACACATGTTAAATGTGTATGTATACACACATGTAATGTATATGTATACACATATGTAAATGCTATGTATACCACATTATGTAAATGTGTATGTATACACATATGTAAATGTGTATACCACATGTAATTTATGTTCCACGTAAATGTAAATAAATATGCATACAACACAAAACCAGATTATTTATTCTTTTTTTTGTTTGTTTTTGTTCAATATTAACAAATTCTAATCCTAATCTTAACCAAATCTAAACTCCAGACCTAAACTTACCCATTTTTGTAACTTCAGACCTAAACTCAGCAGCCAAAACTTCTATAAGACAAAAATACTTTCATTGTTCATTTTATATATCAATGATCTGCTCTTAGCTTCTTTAACAGGAGTTTAGTTTTTAAAAGAAACCAGCCTGGTGTTTCTTCACATGCCTGGTCCTCTGCTCCCACACAACTCCATCTAAAGTAACGACAACTGTACTGTAACCTACATTTCTTATCTGAGAGCATGAACATCGAGAACTTTAAAACAACATATATAGTCAGTATTAGATAGTCTTTATGTGTCAGGGACAATGTACAAATGCATTATTCTTATTAAAAGAGAGAGCTATCTGCAGGTGAACAGACACCATTTACCTTGTACTTAGCTGAGTATAACAGACAGATATGTTATTAATGTCTGATAAAAAAAAAAAAAAAATCCCTTTTCACTCTGTTTTAAGAGTCACACTATTTAAAATCACATCTTGCAGTTTTGGTTTCAAACTTTTTTTTTTTCCATAGCTGCTTGATAAGGTACTTGATGCTGTGATTGCTTGTAGAATTGATGCTTTCTCTGACAAATCGGCAAAAAGAGCCACTAAAACCTGCTTTCTCAGCTCCTCACAGCGACGTTCAAGTGCCTCTACAAACTGAAATATTACAGCCAACAAATCATCCACAGTAATTGCCATGATTTATAAAGTAGATATGTTTCTCAGTATAAATCATTAGTAATCCTCTGCTTAGCCTATTGTATTGAGATCTGAGGCACCACGTATGAAGCTAGCACCAAATCTTACAATACATCCAATTCCAATCCATCTTTATTCATACAGCACTTTAAAAACAACAGCACAGTGACTAAAGTGCTGGACACACACGACCCCGAACATGAGGCAGAAGAAAACAATCAGCTTTAAAAAGAGATTAAAACACAAAGTGAGTTGGCTTCAGTGCTGGGCCTTTTGGTGCCCTATTGACAAAGTTTCATATTGAACAACCACCTCAGTCCATTGCTTTTGTTTTTTTTTGTGTTTTGTTTTTGTGACTGCTGATTGCTTTGTGGCAGTGCCAACAGACCAGTCTTACAGTTTTCAGCAGTAATATCCAGGTATCTGAATAGATCCATATTCTAAAACAGTCTGGTCCTGGTGTCACTGCGGCCATGCTAGCAGCACTTGTACCATCTGCTAAGCCTAGATGAGCACAATTTTCCACGTGGACACTCCCAGATACTTCCAGGACACTTCCAGGCATTCCGGTGAGTGATGTCAGTGTGTCCGGAAGCATGGAGCGTTTCAAATGGAATTACACCACAATAACTGCACACATTCATTCTTAAGCCTCTTTACTTTCTCATTTTGCTCCGCTCACTGTATTTAATCTCCTATATGACTCTGCAGCCAACACTTATTTCCGAGCCACAGGACACACAGGACAAATACAACTCTATATAATCTCTGAATAATGACCAAGTTTGAAATTATTAAGAGTTTTGTAAGGAAACAAACCAAGCAAAGTGTATTGAACACATTTACTCAACATGCCCATGGTTCACATTCGTAATTCTATCCAGTGTGAGATTGTGAAGATGTCATGTTTCAAGGGCTCATAAGGAAAACCAATGGATCTGTTTGTAGTGAAATTATCTAAACTACAAATCCACACTTCTCTTAAATATCACTTTGATTATGTCCACAGACTTGGCATGCACTTTATTTCTCCTTTTGGTAATAAAACCTCCTCGGTCATACTCTAGGCAGTTATGGGTGCACTATGTGGTACTTCTAATGGTACTTGTAGTGGTACTTAATGGTATTTACTTAACCTGGCTCACGCCAGATGGATCTGTGTTGAACTCCTATCTGAGTTCTCACTATATCCATCTGGGACTTGACTCGCTGAAAGTTCGAGAAAAGGCGTTTAGTGAAATACTTCGAGCTGATTAGGTGTGGAGCCGACCTTATTTGAGCTAGCCAATCACAGCAACAACTCGTAATGGTGTATCCAATGTCCACGTGAGATAGAACAAGTGTACACATACTGCTCTTCTTTCAAAAAGAAATGACTCCGTATTTCTGCTGAAACCTCATCAAAAGCAGCAGAAACACGTACATCCATGGAAGCCGCCGTCTTTGTTTAGCTTGAATCAGACTCGGCTGCGGCACCGGGAAGCTAACGGCCCGTGTTAGCCCGTCCTGCTACAATGTGATTGGTTCAAAACCACGCTGCTGTGATGTGATTGGGCTGGTCATTGCTGGTTCGGACTCTCAAGCCATCGAGCCGGACGAAGGCCAGATGGTTTATCTCGTGTTTGTGAATTCACAAATACCGTGAGATAAACCATCTGGCTGGCCAGGTTAGTATTTACTAGCCTGATTCCGTCAGATCTCAGAAGCTAAGCAAGTTAGGGCCTGGATATCAGGGCTGAAGCAGCGTCCACTCACTCAGGCCTACAGGGGACTTGTTGAGAGCATCCTCTGCACTGGGATCACTGTGTGGTATGGAAACACCACAAGAAAGGAAGGCTCTTCAGAGGGTCATTAAGACTGCAGAGAAAATGTTAGGGACAAATCTACCGTCAACAGAAACAATCTACACACAACGCTGTCAGAAAAGAGCAGAGAGAATAATGAAAGACCCGAGTCACCCAGTTTACTCTCTGTTTAAACATAAGCACTGCAACTATAGCCTGAGACAAAAACGGGCTGACAGTATCAGGACAAATACAACACGTTTTTATAAAAGCTTTGTTCCAGCGACTGTGAGATTGATGGCTCAAACACATTATTGACCAGACCAACCTGTATGTGATATGTAATATTTATTATCTATTTATATGATGATCATGCCGAGCAGACCTCACTGTTGTGTTCAAGTGTGTGCTTTTAAATGTGTCTATTTTTATTTATTTTTTTTCTATGCTTGAAATTGCTTTTTTACTTGAATTCCTGAGAGCCCTGCACAAGAATTCCAATGTGTATGGACTTCTGTGTGTGCACAAATGGCAAATAAAATTTCTTGAATCTTGGATAGTACTTGGATGGGAAACCGTTAGAACACCAGGTGCCTCAGTGGGACGACAGGAGTAGATTGTCGTTGTGTCCTTGGGCAAGACACTTAACCCACACTGCCTCAGTGTCTGCGTACACTGGGTGAGTGGATGCTAGATTGTAAAGCGCTTTGAGTGCCTGGAAAGGTAGAAAAGTGCTATATAAATAGACCATTTACCATTTTTACTTGTAATGGTACCTAATGGTAATTATAGTGGTGCTTGTAGTGGTAATTAATGGTAACTATAGTGGTTCTTGTAGTGGTACTTAATGGTAACCATAGTGGTTCTTGTAGTGGTACTTAATGGTAAATATAGTGGTTCTTGTAGTAGTACTTAATGTAACTATAGTGGTACTTGTAGTGGTACTTAATGGTAATGGTCCCAGCTGCAATAAACACACTGTCAGGATGTGCTACTAGGCTGTTGTTGATGCTGCTGCTAACGCTAGCTTAGCATTAGCGTCCGGTGGAATGTAAACAGCACAGATGTAAACAACAGCGAATTCACGTGGGAGATAGAATGGACGACACTTTAACAACAGCAGTTCTGCCTCTGGACTACACAGATGATCCGTTACCGTGACATTTGTGCACACTGACACTATCTCATGTTCACTGTCACATCTGAATATTTGTTTTATTAAGTCAACAGGCTTTATGTAAAAGAAAGGACACATGAAAGTAATGTGAATAGACTTTCACCCAACACATTTCTATTATTACACTTGTTGCCAGACTGAAGCTGCTGCTACAGTAACCTTTGCCTGTGATCTTAATGCACTGCTCACTTGTCACAGACGTGACACATCTCAGGTTCACTCAGTGAAATGTGCCTCACATCTGGAGACACAGCTCCTACACTCACAGTGTACAGTGTTTGGAGAGAGCCACAAGTGGCCAACAGAAGATAAACTGACCAGCGTCAGCGCTGAGGGAAATAGGCCTGTATCTTCTATACTCTAACCAAAGCCTCTTTCAGAAAACCAAAGTTTAAATTTAAAATTCTCATCAATAAGTACAATAATAATAAATATGTTTGCGTCGTGTAATAAACTCCCACAGAATCAAAGTGTTTGCCCAAAATGTCACGTCCGCTCTTTCCTCTCCGAGCCGTGAAGCAGGAAGGACTCGGTCGATTTAAGTGTTTGCTTCCTTTAATTTTGTCACTTGTGAAAAGGTTTATTTGCTCTCCACATAATGAGTTTTGCAGCTCATGGCCTCAGTTCTGTGCAAATGAAAAGCCTCAGTCTAAACAGCTTTTCATCAATCCTGCTCTTTCTGGTGCCATGTAAACAGTCGAGTAATAAAGAGAGAGAGAGATGGCCGTGCGACATGTCACTGTAATGAGAGAATCTATGGGGGGGCGCCAGGGGGACTCTGACACACACACACACATACGTGTCTTTAACATATTGTAGGGACGCATGACTCGAACATGCCTTATGGGAACGTCCCTTTCTGCTGGTTCTACCGGAGCCCAAAAAATATGATATGGTTCTCTAAATTTCCTTAGCAGTAATTAGACTTCAAAAAACATTTTTTCCATTAAAAACTTATGGGGACATTTCAGGGATTTAGATAGCTATGAGACCTAACCATGTACACTGGTTATTGGAATGAATTTTTAGGAAATAATGACACACAAATATAAATAAAACTAAATTTTTATTAACATAAATTGAATTATAATTATTAAACTGTTCTTTTAAGAGCTGTGATTCGATTCTTCACATAGTATTTTACTGCCAACCAATCTCTCCGTTTGAGCGCGACTTTTTCAAGCCGCAGGCACTTGTCGGCTTTGCCTGGGACATGACAGGAGTTTATGAAGTGCATCAAGTGCTTTTCACGGCTTTGACCTCTCTTTGGTTCCACGTTCTCTTTACGGCTGTTCGGCGAGCTGAAGGGGGGTGCGTGACGGTCCTTTGTGTGACGGTCTTTGGACCGCTTGCAGTGAAGGATGGTTGGATGTTTCAATTGTAACAGGCTGGGATGTTTCATTTGTTTCGTCTGGCATTTCAGTATCCAGATCCTCTTCTATGTTCTGGTTCTCGTCCTCACTGTCCTGGAGGGCATGGTCTGTCAAAAGTAAAGAAACAGCTTAGTCAAGCCGAAATGTACAAACTTTATGTATGTCTTTACCTGCCCAGAGAGGAGCACCAGGCCTGGGCAGAGACTCAGAGGCTGATAGTGGCCAGTTTGCTGCCCAGTAGAGAGCCACTATATTGGGATTGAAAAGAGTGGAACCTGGCCTGTCTGCTGGAGCTCAAGTGTGGATAAAAGTCTGCACTATGTGACAGCCGAAATGTATGTACTCCGTGTATGTCTTTACCTTCTGGGTCAATAGTGATGTCATCCAGGCCTTTTCCCTTGAATTCAGCCATTCGTCCCTGCCCCAAAGCCATGAGGATCTTGCTCACTTTAGCCAGTTGAAGGGTGCCTTCTGGAAGTCTGTAGAACTGTCGGTGGAGTCTTACATCATGCCCAGGAAATCGGCCAGCTGATCCAACTCTGTGTTGCTCAGGTTAAGAACTTGAGACAGAGTTTGCAGTTTTGTGGAGGTGAGGCTTTCTGGGTTTTTTGCTCCACACATCTTGGCAAAATGCCGGAGACAGTCAGACCCACAAAATATGAACATGCTTGTGGTCTGGCAAAAAGGTATTTGTTTCCCGGTACAACCCCACACATCTCCGCTTGCTGACAAGAAGATCCAATGCTTCCTGCATGGTTGGTGTCAAAAGAACCGGCACCTTCCTTCCTTCTTCCCCGCTATCTCCAGTCTTCTGAAGTGTTGACACAGTTTCTTTTCTAAATCAGAGAGTGCATCACCCAGGTCTCCAGCGCATCCTGGCTATGCGGAGACATGTATGCTGACAAGGCATTTTTGATACTTCGCCGGACCGCCGTCTGTTAAAGAGAATTATCTGAGTCAGGGTGACTTTTGCTAATCCAGCCCAGTCCTGGGTTGACGCTTCAGAAGACAACATGGAGTGAAGTTTCTGCTGCTCTGCATCCAGAAATGAATGAAGCACCTGGACATCTCTTGTGAATGGAAGTAAAAGTGGAGCATTAAACTTAGCTTCTTGAAGTGTTCTCAGTGACGCTGCAGATATCATTTCATGCCATCTTGCTTCATAGATTTGTCTGAATGTACGGGCATTTTTAGCTGCAACACTGTTGTTCTGGATGTTTGAACGACTTTCAACCAACATTGAAATCTTTGACAGACTATGCTCTAATTTGAGAGCCAGACTTGGGCGTTTATATGTATTGTTTTGCCTGTCATGACCAGCTACACATTTCACAGATTCTACAACATGCATGAAATTTGAAGGCAAAACATGGTCCTCAATGGTCTTTAGCGCCGGGTTTTTACTTGAGCATAACGAAGCCTTCCCAACTCTCTCAGTTTTGACGAATATACTCATGTTTCCCAGGATCATGGCCAAATCGACTAAAAAGATTTTCACCAAATTCCAAATACATGGATCTTTTTTCACTATGGAAGAAACTTTATCATTTATCATGTTGCTTAGCAGCTTCCAGAAGTCTTTTTGACCCCGGAGGTGGTGGTACAGCAAATGCACAGAGCGCCTGAACCCGCGTTCTTCCTCGATTTGGCTCACGCTAGGCTTAAACTTGCATTTTGAGACATGTTTAAAAAGAATCTTCTTTCTAAATAGGCCCTGGCAGTGAACACAGTGCATGTAATCCTGGGCTTCTGTGTTTACTGATGGTTTCTCGGGGAACAAGTTCACCTGACCTCCATTTAACACCTCAACATTATGAGCAAAGTTTCCTCCCTGACCCTTCCCCAGGGCTCCCCTGCAAAAGAGATTCTGAATCTCAGTGGGACTTCCCTGGTTAAAAGGTCAATAAAATAAATAATTCCCTGTTCGAAGATGTTCAAGATGGAGTTTTCTTTCCTTTGATCCCTTATTATAAGACATGGCTTGTGCAACCTCGAGTTCATTTTATGAACATGCTCCAAATGTCAAGTTATTTTCAGTATCCTTTATTACAGAACAAGCAATATTGTCTCTTATTGTACTGGCGAGACCCATCTGCTTTTGGACTTACTGCTGCACTGACAGTGAACGTTGGCGTCGGACTGTCCAAGGAGGTGATGAGCTACTTTCTGGTACTTGTTGCTGTTCTGAAGGGTGTCATTGGTATGTTGGATTGGGCTTTTTGAGTGTGTCCTGGGTCTATTTTTTGAATTTCCTGGCAGGTTGCTTTCTGTTGACATGAATGAATTAAGTGAATTTCCACTGTCCCATCGCTGTCGTGCGCTGAATTCAGAACAAAGCAGGGCTGCCCGATGAGGTACACCCAGACAGGTCATCTGAGTCACAATCCATGCCTCTAAACAAGCAAAGCATCTTATTAGACAAGGTAAAATCAAGCCTGAAACAGTCTGGTTCTCCTGGAACTCAGGGGGTGTATAACCCCAAAGCCCAGTCCGAGCAGAGTGCACCAGAGGCGGACTGGATGTCCGGATTCCCCCTCTCTAAAACCGGCTATTCTGTCAAAAATACACGATGCTTTGGCTTAAGACCCACTCAGGGTTAAAGACAGGTCATGCTGCGTCCATCCATGCCCTAAGAAGTGCCCAGGCCGAATTAAAGTGTTTAAAATTGGGTCAGAAAGTTGTCTGGTTCTCTGGAGGACAGGGGCCGACCCTCAGTGCAACCTAGCCGGGGATGAGTGCTCCTCCCCGGGCATGAGAGTAGCAATGACCCCCGCCATACCAGAAAACCTCTTTCTAGTCAAAAATAAAAGAAACTAACCACCCAGAGCAATAGAGGGGGACCTAGTGACTTGATCTAACCCGTCAGCCAGCCCCAAAACTGTAAAAAATTCAAGTCTGGAGGTGGCATGGTACTCTGGAGGACAGTGTAAGACCAGCCCCGAAGTCTCATCCGAGTAGAGTGCCTCAGAGGCGGACTGAGTGTCTCCAATAATCCCCCCTCTAAACGCGCTAGTCTGTTAAAATAGACACAGTGTGTGTGGGCACAGTGCCTATTTCTCATCCAGTCATTCATGCTTTACACATTTTACACACTTAAAGTCAGGTTTTTTGACTTGTGGGGATTTTTCCCAAATTTGTACAGGGTGTTGTTCGGAGCTTATTTCATCAATTACATTGTGATTTTTGTGGGGACCTGCATTTTTGTCCCCACAAAAATGAGGTCCCCACTGGTAGAGTGTGCTGTCAGGTCCCTATAAGGTGATAAAAACAAACACACACTCACTGGCTTTGTGGGTTTTTAATGAACTTTCAGGTGCTACTCTTTGTCTCATCAGAACCTCAACATGGTGGATCTGGAGAGAGGTAGAGGACACCAGAGGACAGGGGAGGACACCAGAGGACAGGGGAGGATACCAAAGGACAGAGGAGGATACCAGAGGACAGGGGAGGACACCAGAGGACAGAGGAGGACACCAGAGGACAGAGGAGGAACCAGAGGACAGGGAGGACACCAGAGCACAGAGGAGGACACCAGAGGACAGAGGAGGACACCAGAGGACAGAGGAGGACACCAGAGGACAGGGGAGGACACCAGAGACAGAGGAGGACACCAGAGGACAGGGGAACACCAGAGGACAGGGGAGGACCCAGTTTTTCAAAACTAATCCACTCAGATTTTAGATCTGGGATCAGATCAAATCTTGAAAATGGGTTTTCAAAGGGAAAAAAAGGATTACATGATCGGATCAGATCAGGTCTAATCTTGGCTTTGATCCAGATCAAACCTCCAGTTTGGGTTTTTCAAAACGTTTTCCGTGGATTAGGATCACTTAGATCCAAAAAATCAGGATTAAACTGATCCCAGTGGAAGGTGGATTTAGAGGATTTAAGGCCCAAAATGTCATGAAACTAATTAAAATGTACAAAGTAAAATACTATTTGGATAATATTTATATTTTGGAATTTATGAGATGCACTATTTATTAAAAAAAATTTCACTTGATTTGTTCATCCATCAGGCTGCAATGAGTAAATAGACTAGAACGTATCCAGCCATTCAGTCACCTACAGCCTCCGAAAATAATCCCCCAAATAACTGTCATATATTTACTAAATGAATCTATTTAATTCTGTCACTTATTAGGCCTCTGTATATTCATAACACTGACACAATTATCAAAATTAACCACATTTTAGTTTGTTTTTAAGACGAACTTTTGTATTGATGCATGAAAATAAATGTTTGAAATGAAATGATCACATTTGATAAACAAAGAGTTCAAATCAACATAAAACAATAGAAAAGCAAAGGCATCACTGGCTTTCAAAAACCCTCAGAAATAATATCTAACTATTCCGTCTCTTATAGCACGTCCTGTTGGCTCAGTTTGGCAGAATGCAGGAGCGATGTATGGCAGGACTGTTGTGTTGTACACTTGTTGTGGTTCTGCTCTCCAGTAGTTCAGGTAAAACGCCTCTACAGAACTCCATTTAAACGCTCAATTCCACATCTTTATTTGAAACCTGTTTGAAATATTCACAATAGACTTTTATTAATTTGTCAAATCTTTTATTTTCAAATAAATATATATATATCTCACTGTAAACACCTGGAGCCTCGACCTCCGACCACCACCAAGTGTTGCTAACATGCATGTTATCAGTTGGTGGGGAACCGGAGTGCCCGGAGGAAACCACCCAGACACGGGAGGAACATGCAAACTCCACAGAAAGGCCTGGGCCATGTTGGAATAGAACCTGCGACCTTCTTGCTGTGAGACCAGAGTTATCAACAGGAGAGGAACCAGAGTTATCACCAGGAGAGAACCAGAGTTATCACCAGGAGAGGAACCAGAGTTATCACCAGGAGAGGAACCAGAATTATCACCAGGAGAGGAACCAGAGTTATCAACAGGAGAGGAACCAGAGTTATCAACAGGAGAGGAACCAGAGTTATCACAGGAGAGGAACCATTTGTCACTCTTTGGCTCTACGTGCATCAAATTCTATTTATACAATATTAGGCTAATGTCATGAGTCCTGATTTTGCCTTCAGTTCAAAGTTCAATCAAAGACTCCACTGTTTTCTTCACATAAGTTAACACAAACAAACAAACAAACAAACAAACAAACAAACACAACACAAACAAACACACAAATCAATGGTAGGACTTCACAAAGGGCCATTCAGCTGTACTGCTGCTTGTATTTCTACATTTAGGTTTGTTTCATTTGCTCTCAGGGGATAAAACGACCAAACTTCAGTCTCATATTTGTTTGAGTCCAAATGGAGCAGTTTGAATGCACTAGTTCACAATTATTATTATTATTATTATTATTATTATTATTATTATTATTATTATTATTATTATTATTATTATTATTATTTCCTTTAAAGAGGCACTTTTGCCATTTCAGCATCAAGATCAGATCCTCCAGCTCTACACAGTTAATAGTGATACTTTTTGGAATTGGGACTTCTGAGAAAGTGTACTTCAGTCTGGCTCTTTTAATCTGTGTCTAAATCAAATGTAATCGTACCATTTTAACACGTGTGCACATCTTGAGATGACTGAACCTCATGAGTGGCATCCCTGTGTCACTCAAACACAAACTCCACGGACAGACAGGACTAAGTGTGATGGAGAGGACCAGTGTGGACACATGTGACCGCTGAGGTTCTTCCTGCGTTGTGTTTCTGGTTTATGATTGTTGGTGCAGGAGTGAACCACAGGACACAGCCGTGTCTCCATTTAATCTGGATTATAATTAACAAGTCAGCCCAAACTACAAGAGACAATGACATGTCTGTATTTTTCCAGACTTCTTCACGTCAACATTGGAACAACTCAAAAGCTTAATACAACAATAGCTTGTTCAACGACCAAAATAAAAGTGAAATAATGACCAAAATGCACTTAAAACAGGATTACTTTGGATGACCAACCTTTCCCAACACAGGAGTTTGCAAAAGAGAAGAGGAAGTTCCGATACACGACGAAGACACGTGGGAGCTCCATGACAGCAGTGACTGGATGCCAGGTTTGTAGAATAAACAGCAACAGAAATGAAGCGGTTACACACAGACAAACTGTCCACTGTCAGAGCACATTTCCACACACCTTTGTATGAACCACGTTAAGCTCCGAGTGAGTGAGGATGCATTTGTCTTATTCCTATAAATAAAGCTCTAATTGAGTCCCCTGACGTGTTTCCTCATTACAGTTCAGCCCCTCAGATGTTTAAAAGTCTCCAGACGCAGTGCAGTGTCTTGTTTGAGCCCAGACTGACAGCAGCACAGCAGGGCGCACAGACAAGCTGACATCCTCTGAAATTAACATGTCACCAGGCGTCCCATCAGCCTCCCTCCACATTCTTTGGGATATTTTTGTATCAACCAAAAGCCTTTATCCAGAGGTGGTTCTACAGAGCTTTTCACACACAGAGTTCTCCTCACATCACAAAGAAGCAGCTCAAAGAGGAACTAAGTACTAAATAAACTGTATTAAGTGGACTATCTATCTACAGTGTAGAAACTCCAGCAAGAAAAACTTTCCTGAAATGTTCAAGTGAAAGTGGAAGGATAATATTAGTACCATCTACACAAAGCTATATTTTGGCATGTAAAGTGAATTCAATAGTGCAACAACGACACTGCCTCTGTCTGGAGAGGGCTTAGGCAAATCACCAACTACAAGCCTAGAGCCCAAGTCACTGCGGATGACTTTCAACTGGCTGAAAAATTGTACACCTTTTATGCCAGATTTGAAGTTCTGGACCCTCTGCAGTTCGCCTACAGAACCAACAGGTCTGTAGACGACGCCATCAACCTGGCCCTCCACTTCATCCTGCAGCACCTGGACTCCCCGGGAACCTACGCTAGGATCCTGTTTGTGGACTTCAGCTCTGCATTCAACACCATCCTCTCTGCTCTGCTCCAGGACAAGTTCTCCCAGCTCAACGTGCCCGACTCCACCTGCAGGTGGATCACTGACTTCTTGCAAACGACACCACCCTCATCGGACTCATCTCTGACGCTGATGAGTCTGTCTACAGGAGGGAGGTAGACCGGCTGGTGTCCTGGTGCAGCAGCAAAAACGCTCAGAAGACAGTGGAGATGATCGTGTGCCCAGCCCCCTCACCCCCCTCGTCCTGACAGACTCCCCATCACCACTGTGGACTCCATCCGCTTCCTCGGCACCACCATCACACAGGACCTGAAGTGGGAGCCGTCCATCAGCTCCCTGATCAAAAAGGTCCAGCAGAGGATGTACTTCCTGCGGCAGCTGAAGAAAGCCAAGCTGCCGCCCAGATGATGGTGCAGTTTTACACGGCCATCATTGAGTCATCCTCACCTCCTCCATCACCGTTGGTACGCTGGAGCCACAGTCAGGGACAGACACAGACTGCTGCACATTGTGCGCTCTGCTGAGAAGGTGATTGGCTGCAGCCTTCCATCTCTCCAGGACCTGTACGTCTCCAGGACTCGGGGGAATGTCCTGCCGTTGGACTAATGAACACTTCATAAACATGTGACTAAATTGGTTACATGTTACCATCACCTGCCACTTTCTTCATTATGTTTGTATCAGCCTACTATTGTTCTGATGACTGTGTATATTTTTATTGCCTAACTCTATTAGCTTTTTTTTTCTGCATGCCTTTACATTTGATTTTATATATCTTAAATATTTGTATCATAGTTGATAGTGCCCCCCCCCCCCCCCCCCCCCCACACACACACCCTCCTAACTCCACTAAATAAATAAAATACATCCCATTTTTCAGCAGCAGGCCCAGTCCACAGCGATATGTATTCAATAAACATGTATAACTGTTTCTGTTTGGTGTGGTCCGTACTAACAAAGCTGTAATTGACTTGGTTAATTATGTTTCGTGAGTAGGACCACGCCCCCATCGCACTCCAGCCACACCCCTACGTCACCAGAAGCCTTCATATCCCAGCTTCATATCCCTTTGACAATGCACCTCATCTCAGTTTAACTCGCGCTCTCGACCCTCCGCACTCCACTTCTTCACAACATTCCTTCTAGCACCCACTTAGGAAGGGTCGGGGGGTCTTGAATCGGCCGGGCAGATCGCAGAGACAGTACCCCCACACTGAGTCTCTTTGCCTGGTCATCGCTCATCTGATTCTACGGAGCTACAACATCTATATCTATTCAATAAACGAAGAACTATTTCTGTTTGGTGTGGTCCTTTCTAATGATGAGTTTGTTTGCTTTTTTGAATCATATTTACTAACCCTAGGGTTTAAACAGAGCTCTCTGATACTGACTCTTCATGATGAAGGTGGATGGCTCAGGAACAAGTGCAGCACATAACTCTGTGACGCCAAAAAGATATTTTAACCTTTGTAATATGATCATGCAAACATGTTCATTTTGAGTAACAATCTCACTTGTCAGTGCGTGACCATTATTCGATGAGATCTGATGAAACATTACAACATCCACAGCGATAGTTTAGTTCCAGAGTGTTTGAGGAGTTCTGTAGCTTCTTCCTGGCTCACACACTTGAACACCAGCTGGTCCTAAACACAAACACTTTTCTCAGCCAATATTTATCATACATTTCATCTTAGATCCAGTAAAGAAATCCAAGTGATAATCACTTGGCATCACGCACTGAAGAAATGTTTCGTTTTGGCCAGACTTACATAAGCTTCACACCAACACATTATCAGGAGTTTTCAGGTAATAAGTGATCTTAAACTTGACCAGAACTGAAAACCACAAGTTTAATCCAGAAAGTTCACTTGCTTTGTCCTAAAATGTATTTTGTCTAAAACCTTGTCTTAAAAAAAAAAAAAAAGTGAGGTGAGTGAAGTTAGATTTTGGTCAAATGACAGTCGGCCAATCAGCTTCTTTGTTTCATCTGCGTCACACAGATAAACAGATCTGATTGGCCGGTACGCTGCACACATGCAACATGCACACGTGCCACTTGGACATATCTCTTCTTTCCCACTTTGATTCTATTTAGTTTCCACTGGAGCTAACAGACTTCTGCGCTCCTCTCCAGGATTAGGGTTAGAATCCAGTCAAACATAAAGACTCACAGAGTCCCAGACCTGTCGTGGGACAGGCTGCTACAAACAGAAGCAGTGCAGTTTGTCTCTGGTCTGGTTCGGAATCTAATCACACCTCCACATTCTCGTGTCTCTCTCTGTGTTTCTGATTTCCTGCTGTGTTTTGGAGTAAACCTGATCCTACTGGGCAGAGGAGCCTGGTCCAGACTCCAGAGAGTCACCAGACCTCAGTCTGACGTCAGTGTTGAGAGAGAGAGCGATGTATGTGACAAGCTGTCACTCGTCCTGGCTTCCACTAAGACATATAATACAACTGCCTATAAATATACATCTACATTCACACTGGGCCATAGATAGATTCTACATTGAAGCACATATGTTCTACAATCTGTGTTGTAAAACCACATTTTACTGACTGTCCCACTAAATAATTCAATACAATGTTTCCTTTACAACAACAGAACATTAGTGGATTCTTCTGTGGCATTCCTGTACACTTTTAGACCACACTTAACTTTAGATTAGAGTGGTCTCCTACAGTCAAGTTATTTTAACTTCAAAATAGAGTTCAAATGCCCTGAACATCCTTCCAAACCTTAGCTAAAACTTACTGTTTATTATATCTTAGTCAAATCAGTTCTTTTAACCAGGCTAAGCTCTTTCTTCAGAGAATGAGTGGAGCTGTACTTCAGAACCATGGGAGCTGTACGGCCCATGATCCAGCGGAGAATATATTCCGGCTCATGTACACAATGTGGATAACGTGAGTGGGAGAAGATCTGAAATGAAATCTAGAGTCAACTACAGCAGGAGAATGTGGTGAGAGTGGGAGATAACTGTACCTCTCCCTCTCCTTTACTTTCCACCTCTTCTATCTCTCCTCTCTCTTCTCTTTTACCTCTCAATCACTTTTCTTTTTCTTCCCTGTCTCTATCACACATTTCTACTCTCATATTTCTCCTTATTCTCTCTATGCACATTTCCTCTCTGCTTCTGTCCTTCTCCCACTCTTCTGCTCCTCTCCTTCTCACCACCTCTAGTTTTCAGATCTCTTTTACTTTTCATTCTATTCTCCTCTCATTGACCTCTCTTCTTCTTCTTGCCTGTCCTTCTCATTTCCTCCTGTCCTAACCCTAACCCTCTCTCCCTTTACATTTACATTACATTAAGAGAATGATGATCATAGCCTCTGGTCTATTCTGTGCTCCTGTAGCCGGGCAATTTGAATGCATTTAGACACAAACACAGCCCCTCCCTTATTACAAACGAAGATTAGGAACAAGTGTGGCAGTCTTTTGAAGTCGTTCACCATATGCACAAGAAAAAAGGTACTTTCAAAGCCCCACACATTAGGGACTGATACAGGAGCAGGAATTATGGCCATTTTTAATCTGTTTTTATTTGGGATTTTATTTTGGCTCCTGTGGGTCTGGCTGGGACCCTGTGGGCTGCCGTAGGCTGGGGTTTCTGGTTCCTTGGGGGTCGGATGGTCTGAGGGGCGGGATGGGGCGTGGCCGGGCGTTGGGGGGATGAGGGGAAGAGAAGCAAGGAAAGAAAACTATTTTATCTATTTGAACTATTATTCAACTTATTCTATTAATTATTAGTACACATTAAGTAAAATTATATTATTACCTTGTTTTATAATTTTTCCTCCTTTTATTCCTTGCTCTTGTTTTAGCTTTCCGACTATACTTTATCTTAACTTTCTCTATATCCTCTTTATCTTATTGTTAATCTTGTTGTTCGTTGTCCCACTCCCCCTTGGGAGTGTGTCTGTCCTAGGACGTTCCAGTGTCGAGGCCCCCTGGTTGTCTGGACTTGGTCCCTCCCGCATGGACTCCTGCACCTTTACCTGTTCCTGTGAAGTCCTTCGAGATGACATATTGTGTCTGTCCTATCTATCAATATCTATCTATCTATCTATCTATCTAATCTATCTATCTATCTATCTATCTATCTATCTATCTATCCTATCTATCTATCTATCTACACTCATGGAAAAAGGAAACACCACACTCGGAGTTATAGGGGGGCAGAATAATTGTATTTATGAGATGGGCCTGTTCATATGAACCCTACATCCATTTCTAATCCTCAGACCAACTCTTGTGGCGTTTACAAATTTTCAGACCAATAACACAACCAAACAATAGAGTAAGGAAAGTAAGGTAAGGTATACTTTATTGTCCCCGTAGGGAAATGTGTCTCTGCATTTGACCCTGGATCCTTCAATGCCTCTGGGGCATCTCCTCAGGAGCAGTGATGCTGCAGTGCAGCGCTCGGGGACCCACCTCCAGATGTTGTTGCTAGGCTTGGTCAGGACTACCGTAGCTGGAGGATATTTCCCTAACATGCATGTTATTGGAGCAACCCCCAAACCAAAAGTGACAGAGTTTCATCAGGCTGTCAATAGTTCACTGACCCCCGTTGGCCCTGGGACAGAAGTTATTCAGCCTCATGGATCAGCAGTAGTGTCTGAGTTGATCCATTCTTCAGCTGCTGCTGAGTTTCAGGAGGAGGGTTGGTCTTGTGCAGCGGTCGTTACACGGGGGCCACCAGTACGAGGGCGGTCGTTAGAGGAACAAGACGACTAATGGTAGAGCGGTGACTCCAAACACCCTGGAGACACAAGACAACAGCGTCCATAGCTCCATCCCTCTCTGGTTGAGACAATCATGGCATCATGAAGAAGTGTGTTTTTGGATTCATTCTGGTGCCTTTTATAGATGTACTGGATGGCACCGGCGGTTGTCGCTCGTGCCCCTAGGCCTCGTCACAGAAAGGAGAGAGTTGATTGTGGGGAGGTGAATGCCAGTTTCCGGTGGGTGGCCAGATAGCTAGCTGGGCCTACACGTGTCATGTTTTATTGTTTGTGGGGATCTGTGAGCCAATTTGGGTAAATATTGTTTTAATTAATGCCTGTGCTGATGTAAATGAGATTTTAAATGTATTTTGTACGACAGGGCCTTGTGATTTTAAGAGATCGTACTGCAGTGTGAATGAATGACTGGGCGTGAGAAGTCGACGCTGCAGATGTGGGTTTTAATGGTTTTATATGAGGGGATTCAAGTTTATTTAAGCATTAGGGTAATTTTGTATTTTTGTTTGTTACAGTGTTCATGTCTACCGCTACCTGCTGTTCTTTAGATATGGTTTATAGTTTTGTTTTGTTTTCCTAGTTAGTCCGCTCTGGGGTACAACTGTGATGTGGAGCGATTTGTGCGAGCGGGCTAACTAGCCTTACTTTTTTCTTTGTTTTGTCTTTGTCTTGTTTTGTTTTTGTGTCACTTCCCTATATAAGCCTATTTCGACTTGTTAATTGAATATCATGATTACATCTGATTGCATGGAGTGATTTATCTGTTGTGTTTAGTGCTCTGCCGTGTAATTTCTTTTGGGTTGAAGTGAACAGTGTGCAGTGTATCTATGGTGTGTTGTTTAATTCGGATTGTGAAACGATATTATAAACAAGCTGATAGGTCAACTGGGGACACCCATCCTAATTTCATTGTTAAAATAAATAACGTTAACTTTATTCACGAGTTGTCTAATATTTACAGTTACTACTTGTAACATAGAGAAGACTTGAGCACAGTTAACCAGCGGTAAAAGTCAACTCTGAGTTTCAAACATAAACCACCCTGTAATGCACTCTTTATGGTTCTCACAATCAGTCAAGTCTGTCTTCAGCCGATATGGACTCAAATCATGACGCTATAACCCATTTTAACAAATGGACTTGTTTCTAATGAATTTTCAAAATTAGTTTTTTTTTCTTTCTTCTTTTTTTTAACTTTTTTTTCTTCGTTGAGTGTATATATAAGTTTGTTTATTTTTTATTTATTTATTTTGTTGGCCCCGGAGGGAGGGGCCTGCCTCCGTCCTGTCAGTGCTTCAGCAGACAGTCTCTCCTCTTGTTCATTTAGCCTTAGCTTTAGCGGTAGAGCTGGAGGTTCTTTCTCCGCTCAGGGAGATGGAAGTCTGGCTGTGGTCCAGGAGGAGGGGCTGGGCTGATGGACAGAGAGAGCCTGGAGCAGGTCTGGAGGAAGAGCGTGATAAAAGAATCGTCCCAGCAGTGTGAGGGCAGTATATAGTAAAAGTATATAGTGAGGTCATTTTTTGTCTCTCTCAGTTGTGATTCCAGAAGTACATTTGTAATGTTTGGAATAAGAGCTGCAGGCTGGACCCTGCTCTTTAACAATGTCCTCATATTTAGGATGAATCGTCCTGTAATGAACTGTGATCACAGTTTCACTAGACACATGTTATTTTATAGAAATATGCTTCACATGTATGACATCACAGATATAGAAGGTGTTGTCTCACTGGTCACACTGGGAGATTCAGGAACACTCTCGATACTTGTCATTCCCAGGACATTATGTACCTCAAAACTGTGCAGTCCCATAAGAGTCCACACGATTCTTACAAAAAAACACGTAAACACAAGATTTACCACAAGTTTTATTGAACTGACGCTCAATGTGAACAGACCTCATCACCTGACTGCACACTTCACTTTGTAGTGTTGACAATGTAAGTACCTATTATTTATTATATTGATATTACTTACTACCTACTTACTACTACTACTACTACTACTACTGCTCTTTATACTATTACTATCGACTGCTGCACTTCACTCTAATACTCTTTCCTACTACTCGGCTACTATGCTTTACTCTATCAACACTACTACTACTTACTACTACTACTACTGAATCTTCACTACTATTACTTACTACTGACCTTACTGCTATCTACTCTTACTTCTTATTTACTACTACTTTACTATTTATCTACTTAGTTATCTTGCTTTACTCACTAACTACTACTATTCTACTCAGCTTGACTGCTATTTAGCCTAACTCAGAACAATTACTTCATTTATGTTATATACTGACTTCTCTTACTGATTACTACTACTAGCTGGCTAATACTAATGAATACCTAATAAGACTAGCAACTATACTACTTGCACTCAGTCTACATTGCTACTTACTAGCTCTAGATATACTGATACTGAACTACTTAGACTATTACTACACATACCATATGATATCATTGGCTACTACTACTACATAACTGATATGAATACTAGACTACTATTTACTATTACTACTAGCTACTGCTAGCTACTGCTACTATTACTACCTACTGCTTCTTGCTTGATTCTACTACTTATTACTATATTACTAACTCTACATATGGCTTTTTTGAGGACTTTAACCGGACTACCAACTATTTACTACTACTACTACTATTAACTAACTACTACTATTACTAACTCGATACTACTACTAGCTACTATTACTACGTACTTACTATTACTAAATACTGCCTCTTAACTGACCGACTATGGGCATACTATTACTCATTACTACTATATTGACTCCCATTACCCTACTACTAACTACTACTCACCTGAACTATACTACCTATTACTACTACTGGCTACTAATACTTCTACTATTATTACTACTTCAACTGCTACTGAGCTCTTCCTCTACTTACTACTACTACTACTCCTACTCCATTTGACTCACTACTGCTACTCACCCGTTTACTACTACTACTACTATTAATACTTACTATTACTCGATTACTAGCTGACACTGCTGGGGACTAACTCACTATAATTCCACTAGACTATCGACTTAGGCTACTAGGAGCGCTACTTACTACTTACTATTGACTATTCCATACTCACGTAACTCGGTTGGTAAGACTCAGAGCTCACTACACTAGTTCGCGGTACACTATTACTACTACTATCTACTACTTACTGCCACTATGGTACATCTACATACTTCAATGACCTATTACTACTACTATACTACAGTCACTGATCTACTAACTACTATTATAACTACTTACTATTACTCCGCTACTCTACGCGGGCATGATTGCTACTACCACTAAGGACTCGGGCTGCTCCATAATAAGCTCTAGAACTTTACTACTATATCGGACTTAATTACACCGTCATACTACTAACTGACTTACTACGTTCAACTTATCTATTAACTAACTACTACTAGTTTCGGACAGCTACCTACTACATATGCGTACTGACTACTACTGAATACGTGAGCTACTACTACTACTACTAACTTATTGACTAAACTATCGAACCTGTACTTTTACTTATTACTAGCTACTACTAAACTGTGCTCACTACTCTACTTGTGACTACAACTTTCACTATTTACAAACTACTACTTTTAAAGCTACCTACTTACTATTACTGTTTGGATACTTACTACTACTCTACTATTTACTTATAATCGTACTATACTACTCACTACTCGTCGCTCACTCACCATTACTACGACGTAGAACTGACTACTACTCACATTCTAACTACTCACTATATACCTATTGGGCCAGACTACTATTATACTATTAGTGGACTCACTGACTGCTTACTACTACTATTAAGTAAGCGGATTACTAAATCACTACTAATTTACTATACTACTACTTACAACGATACTAAGCCAGTTACTACTACTAGTATTATACTAAACGTGACTGCTACTGACTACCACTACTACTCTACTGAACTACCCTGACTATTACTACTACTACTATTATTACTCTTCCTAGCTACTGATTCACTATCTTATACTACTACTTTTACTACTCTACTACTAACTATTAATAAGCTAATCTATACTTACTTATACTAAAGCATCTGGTAGTTAGTTATTGACATAACGAACTTACTTTGTGGACTGTGCTTTACGATATACTCCACTTTAGTAGTGAGCAGTGGAGCACGGTGGCAGAGCGGATAGCGCTCTGCCAATCACAGGCAAGAAGGTCATGGAGGATTCGGCCCCGCACAGGAGCACCGGCCTTTTCTGTGTGGAGTTTGCATGTTATCTCCCACGTGCGTCGTGGGTTTTCCTCCGGGCACTCAACCGGTTTCCCCCACCAAACCGCAATAACTCATTAGGGTAATATCCTCGCAGCTACGGGTTGAGTCCTGACCAAGTCTAAGCAAATAACATCCTGGAGGGTGGGGTCCCCGAGCGCTGCACTGCGGCGAATCACTGCTATCCGTGAGGAGATGCCCCAGAGGCAATTGAAGGATCCCAGGGTCAAATGCAGGGACAAATGGCCCATAACCTGCTTGTCAAACGCCTGATCCCGTCAGATCTCAGAGAGCTAAGCAAAAGAACAAACCACGGGCACGGGGCTCTAGTATGACTAGTGGATGGGAAGACCGGTGTAGACACCAGGTGGCTTGTTG
>CM076401.1:18427425-18494874 GCA_038363315.1 Mugilogobius chulae | reverse complement strand
CATAAATGGACCCCTGGTCTTGTCAGACGACATGTTCGCAACTCTTTTTCACGCACATAAATGACCTGCTTGTCTGTCGTGAACAGTGACAGAGCTGCCAAAAAGTAGCTCAAAGTGCAGATGCTGCATCACGTCAGCGAATCAACTAGCTAAATATAGTTTTAGAATGGGACAAACCAAATTCACGATGGGCCGGATTTGGCTCACGAGCCGCACAATAAAGATCACTGAGCTGTACTCACGAAAAGCAGATGTAGCTGTTCAAACCATTTCACATCAACATCAACATCTGAAACGCCAAAGCAGGGCGGTTATATATATAATATATATATATATATATAATATATATATATATATATATATATATATATATATATATATATATATATATATATATATATATATATATATACGCAGACACGGGGGAGAACATGCAAACTCCACATAGAAAGGCCCTGAGTCGACTGGTTGAACCCAGAACCTTCTTGCTATGAGGCCAAAGCGATAACCGCTGTGCCATCGTGCCGCCCAAAATATAATAATAATAATAATAATAATAATTAATAATAATAATAATAATAATAATAATAATAATAATAATAATAATAATAATAATAATAATAATAATAATAATAATAATAATAATAATAATAATAATAATAATAATAATAAACATATATGGATGCATACAGTGGGGGTCTGGGGTCCTCCCTCAATGCTGAGAAAAGCACAAACACACTTAACTCACATGACTGAGGTCAAGGTGTGATGTGTGATGTGAAACATTCTGTTTTCAGTCTAAATCTGCTGAATTATGAGCTAAATAGGTGTAAGTCAAACAAAGCACAACTTCAGATGTTTCTCATCAGGAAACATCACTAATAAACATTAAAACAAAGTCATATGGGTCCTCAAACATCTAGTCCATGAGCCCGAGTCTCTGGCAAGATAACGGTCAAAAAAAGTCTATGACTTTTTCATTTTCGCCTGTAGAACAAATAATCCTCACATGAGATTATGTGGTTGTGTAATTCAAAAGTTTCATATGTAGGCAAAGTAAAAGTAACTTGAGCAGTGGTGCAGAGGAACTCCGCTGCTGTAAACCTAAAGAACATGTCTTCACGTGTTTTCTACGCTGAGAAGTCTCGTGTCATGTTCACACTGTTTTAGACGGTGCTTTGTCCACAGTGTAACATACGTACACTAAATAGGCCTGAATCGTGCTCATAACACACTGCTCTGTGTGGGGGTGAATGTCCGCTCAGGAGACAGTCCACCAGCCTCTCTAATTACCTCTGCATAAGAGTTTGGATCACTGCACAGAAGAAGGACGTCCCCCTGGCAACAGTCTCTCTGTAAAGCCACTGTCCACTGCACACGTGTTTTTGGAAGACTTGTGGATGTGATACAGTGGGTCACAGTTCCACTCACAACATGGCTGACACATGAAGCGCGTTCTGGCTGGTGCAGACATAAACTTAGCTCTGAAGCTTTTCGCAACTTTTGTGTGGTATCAAGCACAAATAAAACAGAAATACTGAGGTGACTGGCACATTTCAATCCACATCATGGAATGTTAGATGATCTGCTGTTTAGCCTGTAACTCATCATGTGTTTGTTGTTTAAGCACCATGTTCTGTGAATGACACGGTTCCTTTTGGACTGGAGACAAATCAAGTACCTGAGGATTTCAATTGCAAAAACAAATCTATCAATTAAAAATGATTATCTTCAACATATATACAGCATAAGTCATGTTTGCATTTACACTTACATGATCTACCACAATAAAGTCTGTTTTCTGTTCTTTTCTGAACAGTTTGCTTGAACTAAACTGTCACAGATCAGATGTGTGTTTATCATTGTATACACACGTTTGTAAAAGTACTGAAACTGTGACTGTGTAAGTGCTATTAAATTATGAAACAATTAGCTAATTTACACATCAAGCAAAGTCGGAATAAACAGAACAACAAATATATTTTTGTTGAAATCGAAAGCTCATTTGTATTAAATGTGGCCCAGTCCGTTTAACAGCTGCAGTTAGCTTCCCTTTGCTAACAACAACCAAACTGCAGAGCGACGTGACGAGGAGGGCTAATGCTTCGTCTCAAAAGTGTCTGCTGCTGCTGCACAGGTTTCATTTGAAGAACGTAACATTAAAGACTCAGTCTTTCACCAACAGGGCTTCACATGACCTTTGACCTGCCCGAAAGTGTGTATGAGGAGAGTCATCAGCCCTGACCTGTGTGACATACCTGCAGAATGACCCAGTGGCCCTCCTCTGCGGCTGAAGCTAAGGCCTGCTCCGCCACCAGCTCCTGGCCCTGCCCCAGAGACACGTTGTGGAAGTTCTTATTGTCCAATGTGAAGCCCAGTTTCTTTCCTACAAACACAGCATGAAACATCACATTAACCAAAAACAATCAACCAAACAACTCAACAACGACCTACCCAAAAACCACTAAGTACATTGCAAGGCTCAAATCTTTCATTTAACTATTAGTAATATGTGTGTGTGTGGTGGGTGGGTGGGTGGGTGTATATATTTGTGTTTATACTTGTATTACTTTTATACTTTTTGTTCTAATAACACATCTTCTTTCACACATTGACTAGTGTTTTACAAACTGGTCTATGCCAAACCTGGGGACCTTTAAAACAACATTTCTGGATAGAAAACCATTTACTTTTTTACTCCAGAAATATATATGTTTAAGTTTTGATAACTTGACTTATATGAATTCCTTTAAAACCATCTTAAACACTGGCTGAAGAAGACACTGACTCTTCTCTTTTATACTGTTGTAATGTGTCTCTGTCTTTTTATTCGGATCTGCCAGAGACTACAACCATTTAGCTGAATCTGGCATATTTACACTGTATGTGCATTAATCTCGTCACTTTAAATAAATAAATATAATATGTACATGTATATGTTATATAAAATAAGAATAATCACAACTTTAAAGCCAAATGCTTCACTGTGAAGGATTCACAGACTTGTGTCCTGATCTGATCAGATATTGGGATCTTTTTTTTTTCTTTTTTTCCCCCTCAAAGTCTGAAAATAAACTTAAAAAATTAACATGGATAAAAGTTGATTTGTTTATATTTTAGCAGTTTTCACCAGATACAATAGAAATGCTTAGTTTTGGGATATTTCACATTTCTGATGATTTAATAAATCATTTGCCTTGAAATAAAAGACAGAAACAGCTTGAAACAAGTGAAACAATCTAAGTAAATGTGAATTAACTGGAGAAAGCTTAACACAAATTAGAATGAAGTCACTGAAGTTCAGTGTCTGAATGAGTGACTGACCAGGGGGGACAGTGTCTGAATGAGTGACTGACCAGGGTGGGACAGTGTCTGAATGAGTGACTGACCAGGGTGGGACAGTGCATTAATGAGTGACTGACCAGGGTGGGACAGTGTCTGATTGAGTGACTGACCAGGGGGACAGTGTCTGAATGAGTGACTGACCAGGGTGGGACAGTGTCTGATGAGTGACTGACCAGGGTGGGACAGTGTCTGATTGAGTGACTGACCAGGGTGGGACAGTGTCTGAATGAGTGACTGACCAGGGTGGGACAGTGTCTGATTGAGTGACTGACCAGGGTGGGACAGTGTCTGAATGAGTGACTGACCAGGGTGGGACAGTGTCTGAATGAGTGACTGACCAGGGTGGGACAGTGTCTGATTGAGTGACTGACCAGGGGCGACAGTGTCTGAATGAGCGACTGACCAGGGTGGGACAGTGTCTGAATGATTGACTGACCAGGGGCGACAGTGTCTGAATGAGCGACTGACCAGGTGGGACAGTGTCTGAATGAGTGACTGACCAGGGGGGACAGTGTCTGATTGAGTGACTGACCAGGGGGGACAGTGTCTGAATGAGTGACTGACCAGGGTGGGACAGTGTCTGAATGAGTGACTGACCAGGGTGGGACAGTGCATTAATGAGTGACTGACCAGGGTGGGACAGTGTCTGATTGAGTGACTGACCAGGGGGGACAGTGTCTGAATGAGTGACTGACCAGGGTGGGACAGTGTCTGATTGAGTGACTGACCAGGGTGGGACAGTGTCTGAATGATTGACTGACCAGGGGCGACAGTGTCTGAATGAGCGACTGACCAGGGTGGGACAGTGTCTGAATGATTGACTGACCAGGGGCGACAGTGTCTGAATGAGCGACTGACCAGGGTGGGACAGTGTCTGAATGAGTGACTGACCAGGGTGGGACAGTGTCTGAATGATTGACTGACCAGGGTGGGACAGTGTCTGAATGAGCGACTGACCAGTGGGGACAGTGTCTGAATGAGCGACTGACCAGGGTGGGACAGTGTCTAAAAGTACCTTTTTTGGTACTTTTAGCTTTGTAAATGTGACTGATTTGCAACATCAAGACTGGCCCATCAGAGTAAAGTGGGCCATGGACTGGGAACCATGTCTTAGTTAGATCTGGTCTTCAGTAACCTGCAAAACTTTTACATCAACTTAATCAGCTCAAATGAGTTTCAGTTATGTTCTGGTTCACACATTGTGCTCTAGTCCTGTTCCAAACTGTGGTTCACCCTGAAGTAGCACAAATGTCGACCTAGAGACACAGAGTTGGATTAACTCCAGGTTTAGCCTCGTCCTTCATGTGTTGTACTGATTTGCTGCTTTAGGCACTTCTAACCAGTGAACGACGCCGCGTTGTCGCGTCTGTGTTTAAATTACGAGGAAACTGGTGAGTCCATTCAAGTTTGCAACATCCAAAGCTAGTAAGTTAGCGCTAGCCTCCGTGTTGTTGAATGGAGCTCTGTTACTGGTTGTTGTTGTTGTTGTTTATTATATTATATTGTTTTATAAATGTTGATATTGGTTTGCCAAAGTGATTTTAGATGCATCATCGTTTATGGTGCAGTATTATATTGTGATTTATGTATGAGTGCTCTGATCATGGTTTTTGATTATTGATTATTTGTGCTGAACTAATGAAACTCATGTACTGAGTTATTGAAAGGTTGATGTGATGTTCAACAAACACAAGCTTGGATTTTGTGAGTGGAGTTGTTTGTTTGTCTTGTTACCATGGAGATGGTACATGAAGCTAATAAATCTATTGTAATACATTTTATTTCTATAGTGCTTTACTAGACAAAAGTAGGTAGACAAAGTTACAATACATAAAACAGTTAGTAATTCAAACAAAAAATCAAACATTAAAGCAGATTTAAACAGACAGGTCTTCAGATGTTCTTAAAAGTGGTGAGGTGAGTGCAGTGTCTGTCCCAGAGGGTGGGGCAGCGATGGAGAAGACTGTTGCTCCAGGTTTGGAGCCTGGTCCACAGAACAGCCTCAGCCTCCATGATGTGGTTAGCTAACTTTGGACTTTTGAAATGCTACAGAACTTTTACAACTGGTGCAGCCGAAGCTTTTGCAGAGGAATGTTTTGAGGGACGGTCGTATCACCGACTGAAACAACAGAAGTTCACCTGCTCCTCCTGGACCTGTTTGGTTTTCATGGGACATCATTTTCTTTTCTGTACATATTGTAAATATTTTGTAAATACTGTAAATACCATTGCAAAAAAACAAACAAAACAAAAGTAATTTCAATATAATTAATTTATTGCACAATATTGTCTGTGAGTTTTTAAAACTAGTTCCATAGATAGAGAGGCTGGGGTTATGTTGTGTTAATATGCACTTGAAACAAAGGTTTATGGATTGTCCTTTCAGTACAGGTGCCAGTTCCAACTCTTCCTGCTCACATGGCCATGAACCTGAGTATGTCAGTGAGCTTATTCACTGTCAGGAGTCTTACACACACAGAGATCAATCACTCAGAACCTGTTAGAGAGTCCACGGACAAAATGTAAAACAGGCCTGACTCAGGTGCCTCTTTTCAAAAGGACTTTACAGCTCATCTTGTTAGGATTGCCTTTACTGGTTATTTATACAATCTTAAATGTTCTAATGTTGCTTTCTATTGTTATTGTTTTATTGAATTGTAATTATTGTTCTTTCCTGTGAAGCATTTAGTGAGTTTCACTCTGCGAAAGGCGCTCAATAAATACAATTGACTTACTTACTTATTTACTTTCAATAGTTTACCTGTGTGGGCCAAGCTACTTTTAAACACACTTGTATTCTTTGGCGACTGACTATTTTTGATTCTACTTTAGTCAATGTGTTTAAAAGGGTCTTGACCCCACAGATAAACTCATTACAATGGTGCACCACAAACCTAGTCCTACACATAGAGATATTTATTTGTTGGAGCCATGTTCAAACGTCAAAAACCTGCGTGGAGTTGTGCTGGGATGCTGGAGTCATTCTGCAGCAGGTGGAGTGTGCACAGTCCACAGTTCGAGCAAATGCATTTAGACTGGGATCAATAGCACTTTTGCACTACATATATTTGTGTAAAAGGCCACTGCTGTTTGCAACACAGATCAATGAGTCCAAATAGCATGCTATCATTAGTCTGCTTCGGCTCGATTCTTTCTCTAGTGCATATCAGTCTGAACATGAGTCTGAGAGAGGTGAGTCTACACACCTGTCCCACACAGACTCAATACGAATCTACAAACACACACCAAAACTGGACTTGGTTTGTGGTGCATCATTTTAGAGTTTGTTCTTAGCAGTAAAAAGAATGTGTGCTTGGACTTTTGTATGATGGAGTTCAGTGTTCCAGTTCAGTGTCAGTGCTGCCTTTGTGAGTGAACATGACTGCATTCGTTTATTGCAGTGGAATCATCCTAATTTAGCATAAAGTAAAACCAGCAGAAAATTACGCACTGTTCTTTGTAGAGTCTGTGCCTTTTCACATTGTAAAACACATCCTGAATTTAGCATAAATCAACAATTCTTCTTTTCTTATTTATTACATTTTATCTCTGTGCCGTATTCTGTCCATCTCTGTTGAAAATCCTGTGTGAGGCCTCCTCAAACATGAATAATTATTTTAGGGCGTTTCATGCAAATGCAGCTGATTTTTGTCTACCTCATTTATCAAGATCAGGCCTTGTGTTCACCTAAACTGAACAGGTACACTCTCTTCATAATGCGACACACCCTCTGGTGTATTTTCAGTGTACACACAAAATTTATACCATTTTTGCTGTCAGGTCAGTGCGTCAGAGAGCCCTCTATTGTTGCAGAAAATAAAATTTTTCATGGTTTACTAAGGCCTATTAAGGTGTAGTTATAAAGTGGTACCATAAAAGGTATATGATGTAAATACATCTCATTGTCAGGCTGTGATTGGCAGGGGAAGAGTTAATACTTTGATATTTCTAACCCTACTCCTCTTACCATAACATCACCACAACCCACGACTGTGTATTTAGGAGCTTAAGTGCTTATAATGTACTTGTGTGTTAAATGAACAGAGCGGAGATCATGGCTTAGAGAAAAATGAACCAATCAGATGCTGAGAGAGAACAGTGTCTGCTGGAAAGCAGCGGGAGGACTCCTGTTAGCAAACTATCTGACTGATATTACATTGTTTTACATTTAACAGAGAAAAAACATGGCGGCGTGAGAAATGTCGACGGGATTTTCAGTTTGTGTGGATGCATCAGGTCAGGTATCACTTCTGATGGAGTTGAATCAGACTTTGTCACCATGAGCCTGCATGTTTTGTCATCTGAGCACATACATGTGCTAATAGGCTGACATACTTCTCCTGCCTGAGCTTTAGTACCATTTGGCCAGCCAACAATATCCCCTGTACCCACTCTTCATCCTACTGTCGCCAGTCTCACTGAGTCCTTGCTACTCAACAACCATGTCTCTCAGGTCTTGTGTCTCGCCATTTCAGCTCAAAGGGTGGCGGCTACGAGAGACACACGTGTGACCTGTTGATGCTTCCCGGGGCAGTCTTTTGGACAGACCAGGATTACATTCTCTCATCATATTGACCTCAGGTCATCAGACCTCAGCAAAGTCTTGTAGGTTAGAGGTGGTCCTGCTGCCCTGGACCGCCTCAGGCCCAGTTTGCCTGGTCCCTGCTCTGACACAGTTCTACTTTCCCCATGCCATGACCGCCTGCTCAGATAGTCCAGTGGTTGTGCCAGGTTTCTGTACTCTCTTCTTTTGGTGAACCTGATGCTCTATCTGGGTTTTTTGGGTGGTGCACATCATTGTTACATCAAACTCAAGATTCAACACTGCCTCCAGCCCAGATCCCGATCCCGGTCTGTCTGGGTGAGGTGGCCACTCACACTGAAACCAGATTATGCATGTGTATGTACAGACCACGAGTTCACAGAGGTTCACTGACACGTGTAGGACATACTGGTTAACAAAGAACACTTGGTCATGATGTGGGCTTAATACACCTCAGTTCATTTTCTGCAGGACAATAGATAAGCACACAACACAGTCTCACTAGATGGCGTACTTTTACCACGAGTTCACAGCTATTTTTAGTTATTTATGTTACTTATGCTACGCCGTGCATTTAGCACGATATGAAAAAGCGCAAAAATGACACGAGATTTCACAGCGTCAAAAAAACACAAGCTTTGGTTGAACGTGGGAACGTTTTCTTCAAGTGAAACGAGTAAGTTCAGGCATAAAGTTACTAAAATGGGTAAGATTAGGTCTGAGGCTTGGGGCAGGTTAAGATTAGAATCAGGATTTCATGAATATTCATAAATAATAACACATCTTAACAACCACCAGTGAAATGAATGGGGACTGTGAGGCGTACTATAATTACGCAGGACGGCCGTGAACTCGTGCTAATCATACCTCATTTACATGTTGTGTAATGGCCATACTGCTTGTCAAAGCCTGATCCCGTCAGATCTCAGAAGCTAAGCAAGAAAGGGCCTGGTTAGTACTTGGATGGGAGACCGTTAGAACACCAGGTGCCACAGTGGGACGACAGAGTAGATTGTCGTTGTGTCCTTGGGCAAGACACTTAACCCACATTGCCTCAGTGTCTGTTACACTGGGTGAGTGGATGCTAGATTGTAAAGTGCTTTGAGTGCCTGGAAAGGTAGAAAAGCGCTATATAAATAGACCATTTACCATTTTTTTAATGTCGTGGTAAATGTACGCTTTCTTGTGAGATCGGGCTGAAGCATCCTCTGTGTCGTATAGTCGTGTACACGTCTGTCACTTTGGATTATTGTTTGTATTATTAGTAGTGATTTTATTTTGAAACCCACCGGATGCACTTCACTCGCCCTCACTTAGTTTCCTGTTTGTTGTGTCTTGTTTTCACAGCTTCACCAAAAAGGGCTCCAGTTCTGTCTGGAAAAAGTTCTTTTCAAAGAAAAAGATCCAGATGACCGGAGCACATCTGCACAGCTCTCTGGACGGATCGCCGTGTGACAGCGTCTCATTACTTTTCAAGAAACAGAAAGCCTCTCAACGCTGGACTGGAGGGCAGACCTGATGCACTGTGAGCCCGGTGGTACCCAGTGGGCTTTGGGGTCTGGGAGTGTCACATAATGTCAGTCTCTTGAGTTCTCATCTGTTATGTCGTCTTTAAAACAAACCACAGTTTCTGTAGTAACCCAAGCTGAGATCTGTCTGTGTCTGATTACGTATTTGAAACAGATAATTAATGAATTCCTTTGCATATCAAACCAATCGTCACATCTGTAACAGAAGCCCTGCCGCCCCAGGACTCATTTAAATATGACTAAAGATGATTAATTATGATAATGTTACTGTGATACTGCACACGGCCTCACCTGCTGCTCAGCTCATAGAAATCTCTTTTTAATTGAAATGTGGCCCACAGTCTTTGTGAGTGATAAAGGTGGAATAGATGGAGTTAACAGAATGTGTGGTCGTGTTCTCTGGAGGACAGCACACTGGATCTATATCCGCTCATCACATTATCTGTCTAATGGAGATCTGAGGAGGCGGAATGGACTTCAGCTGTGGAAGTGTCAGGACTGTCTCACACTGGTCTGTGCACACACACCACACACACTGGTCTGTGCACACACACCACACACACTGGTCTGTGCACACACACCACACACACTGGTCTGTGCACACACACCACACACACTGGTCTGTGCACACACTGGTCTGTGCACATACACCGCACACACTGGTCTGTGCACACACTGGTCTGTGCACATACACCGCACACACTGGTCTGTGCACACTCACCACACACACTGGTCTGTGCACACACACCACACACACTGGTCTGTGCACACACTGGTCTGTGCACATACACCGCACACACTGGTCTGTGCACACTCACCACACACACTGGTCTGTGCACACACACCACACACACTGGTCTGTGCACATACACCGCACACACTGGTCTGTGCACACTCACCACACACACTGGTCTGTGCACACACATCACACACACTGGTCTGTGCACACACTGGTCTGTGCACACTCACCACACACACTGGTCTGTGCACACACCACACACACTGGTCTGTGCACACACCACACACACTGGTCTGCCCACACACTGGTCTGTGCACACTCACCACACACACTGGTCTGTGCACACACTGGTCACCAGCACACACACACACCACACACACTAGTCTGTGCACCCACACTGCATACACTGGCGTCTTTTACTAATTTAAATCTAAAAGGTTTAGTTATTTTCTTTGACTCTGAGCATCGAGGTTCAAGTATAATATCCCTTGTACAGTGAAATGTACAAGGGATATTATTTTTTCATTATACATTATTTTTTCAACCTTTTAACAATGTTACATTAACAATGTTACGACTCAAAACAAAGCGCTGCAAATGAATCAGCTGTTCCTCACATGGACTGCCACATGAGCCAGTTAAGTTTCACTTTCACGTTCTCGCCACACACGGCACTGGAACAGATGAGCAACACAACTGCTTTTGACACTAAACTTTTACCTTTCTCTTTGCCTGGAGACAAAGGGAGAAAGGCTGGATTACATATACGTATGTCTTACTCCAGACTAGTTTGGCTGCAGCACAAACGCACCACAGTGGCTTTCAACTGCAGCGCCGAGGAGGATGTTACGGCAAAGTTTGGATCATTTTATGTTTGGAGACATTCTTGTGCGTAAACTTCAGACTTTGATTTGATCACAAGGATTATGAAGCTCAACACGCAGACTTTTTTCATGAATATGAACCTGTTGTTTCTTTGTTTCTTCTTTTAAAAGGTAAGCCGACACACAGCGGTTGTTTGAGAGACTTGCAGCTGCAGGGCTCAGTCTGTTTGGGAGAAGTGAGACGAGAATTGTCCTAAGCTCACGCGGTTTGTTTGGGAGAACGTAAGAAGTGAATTGCCGTGACAGTGTAGAGTGAGCATTTGACAGATACGTTTTTTTGCTGTTTGTGGAGCGTAGTTCTGTTGTTGTAGGAGCACGTGTGGCATGTTTGTTGTTTCTGTTGTCACCTTTCTTACTTACTGATGCGGAGATTTAAAGCCAATGAACCGAAAAATGGAACAGAAAGTGCGTCATGTTTTCGGTTCCAGTATTTCCTGAACGTTTTCGGTGCCCAGCCCTAAGCCATGTTTTGGGTTGAATAGCTGGTGCATTTCAGCTGAAGTGAAAATATACCAAAAAAATAACAAACAACTTGCAATAGTGAAAACTGAACTGAATGTGATTTTAGCACATCGTTACATCCCTCACTATGACATCACTGAACATCACCAAATGGATCTAAAACGGCTTACAACATCCACTGATAAGCCCCGCCTCTTCGGTCTAAAAAGCCATTGTAAGAGCAGCAGAGTTATTGGTTTGTGACCATTTTGAACATGTGATGTTTTACTTGGAAGTGATTTTTTGAATAATCACAAGTAAATGCAGACAAGTAGGCAGAGACAGGCTTCCTGAGCATTGGAATAGTCAAACATGTACGAAGCAATCCAGGTGACAGACTCAGAACTACTCATGGTTCCGTGTTTTGTGAAGTGTGTTCAAAGTGTGTCTGTGTTTCCTGACAAAGCCCAGGTGGATGTGAGCTCACACACACCAGAGGAAGGAGGAGGACACAGAATGACCAGCACAACCAGGACATCGCACAGTTACTCTGACTGTAGCTGCTGTTCCAACAGGACACCGCTGCAGGAAATGATCTATTGATAGATTAGATAGATAGTCTAGAACAGGATTTCTTACAGCGGCATATGTGAACCTTTTGAAATTTCTCACATTTCTGCTTAAAATCACCATCAAATGTGATCTAATCTTTGTCGAAATCACACAGATGAAAAAACAGTGTCTGCTTTAACTAAAACCACCCAAACATTTATAGGTTTTCATATTTTAATGAGGATAACATGCAAACAATGACAGGAGAAAAAAAAGTAAGTGAACCCTTACATTGAATTTTGGCAACAATAACTTCTACCAGACGCTTCCTGTAGTTGTAGATCAATTTTGGACCATTCTTCTTTACAAAATTGCTACTTTTAAGTCAGATTCCTGGGATGTTGGGCATAAATTGCTGTTTTGAGGTCATGTCACAGCATCTCAAGTCAGGACTTTGACTTGGCCACTCCAGAACGTGTATTTTGTTCTTCTGAAACCATTCTCAAGTTGATTTACTATCGTGTTTTGATCATTGTCTTGTTGCAGCTTCTTTCCTCTTTTAAGCTTTGACTGTCTGACAGACAGCCTCAACTTTTCTTGTAAAACATTTGATAAACTTTTGAATTCATTTTTCCACTAATGATTACAAGTTGTTCAGGCCCTGAGGCAGCAAAACAGGCCTAAACTATAATATTCCCTCCACCAGGCTTCACGGTGGGGATGGGGCATTGATGTTGGTCAGCTGTTTAATTTTTCTTCTAAAGTGTCTAGGGGATTTTTTGCGAACATTAAACGTGCAGCTATGTTTTTTTAGACAGTAGTGGCTTCCTCTGTGGAGTCCTCTGATGAGCACAATTCTAGACTGTTGTTTTACATGTAGTCAGTGTAAACACAGAGATACTAGACTGTTGTTTTACATGTAGTCAGTGTATGTACAGAGATACTAGACTGTTGTTTTACATGTAGTCAGTGTAAACACAGAGATACTAGACTGTTGTTTTACATGTAGTCAGTGTATGCACAGAGACACTGGACTGTGCCAGTACATTCTGTAAGTCTTTAGCAGACACACTAAGGTTCTTTTTTACCTCTCTGAGTATTCTGCGCTGAACTTTGGGCGTTACTTTTGTTGAAAGGCCACTCCTCGGGAAAGAAGCAACAGTGCCAAGCTCTCTCCATTTGTACATAATTTCTCTAACTGTAGACTAATGAACATCCAGACTTTTAGAGATGGTTTTGTAACCTTTTCCATCTTTATACAAATTCACAATTCTAGGCTGCAGGTCTTCAGACAGCTGCTTTGAGCGAGCCATGATGAACAACAGACATTGCTTCACATCAAGACACAGTGCTTACCAGGAGTGTCTTTTATAGTGGGCAGGGCAGCTTTAAGCCACTCCTCAGTGATTGGACACACTCTGACTTAAATTGTTTGGTAAAATTGGGAAATAAATGCTCTTAAAGTCTCCTTAGGCAGAAGGTTCACTTACTTTGTCTTTCCCCTTTTGTCAATGTTTGCATGTTATCACCATTAAAAAATGAAAACCTATAAATGTTTGGGTGGTTTTAGTTAAAGCACACTGTTTTTTCATTGGTGTGATTTTGACAAAGATCAGAATATATTTGATGGTGATTTTAAGCAGAAATGTGAGAAATTTCAAAAGGTTCACATACTTTTTCATGCTTGTAACCTTTTTGACTTTGAGGCCCAAATATTCTGTGCAAAATAACCTATGGCCCAATTTCATATTAAATGTACTGTTTTTTTACTGATTACGAGGTGCTCGTTGTCCAACTTTGGGCCTGGTTAAGATTCTCTGGTCTAGAACCTAACATTCCCATTTTCACTGGTTAAAGCCTTCGTTTGTCATTGGAGGAAATGTTTCTCATAGTTTTACAACAATTCATAGCCCACCATTATGAGCCCAAAACAAAAGTCTTTTTTGTTTTCTTGGATGTTTTCGTTGGATCAAATATGAGTCTTTGCTCTGAGCAGGCTGTCGTGTCTTCTCCTGCTTGTTCCTGTAGTTAAACAATCTATGTATATCACTACTCTACAAACTGTTGAACTCATTTCATTGGGATTATTTCTGTGATTTGTTTCACTCCCACAATGTTACACTGTCACTTAAAACTGAATGTTTAAGGCAGATGAAGTGAGTCTCGTAAACTAGCTCAGATGTTACAAGAGCATACTGCTGTAGACCCACTCATCACGTACAAAAGGTAGAGCTGGATGTTAAAGAATAGCATAGAGCAGAAGCTTTGAGCTCAATCATTCAGACTAATGTGAGCGTCCAGGTTTCCAGTGGAGAGAGGAAAAGGTGTGTGCTTTACATGGTACTAAGGTAAGTCATTTTAATAAGACAACAACACTGACACTCCAGGATCTTCTGATGAACCTCACCGTGCTTCTCCACGTCCTTCAGAGGGTCCACTCCAGGAGACAGGACGAAGAACATGGGTGTGGCCGGTCCAGACTCTTCAAAGGACACCGCGAAGTCCAGAGCACGTCCACTCACGTACTGACTGCCCAGCTTCTGCTCCACAAAGTCCCTGCACACACCAGAGAAAAGATCACTGCACACACCAGAGAAAAGATCACTGCACACACCAGAGAAAAGATCACTGCACACACCAGAGAAAAGATCACTGCACACACCAGAGAAAAGATCACTACACACACCAGAGAAAAGATCACTACACACACCAGAGAAAAGATCACTACACACACCAGAGAAAAGATCACTACACACACCAGAGAAGAGATCACTACACACACCAGAGAAAAGATCACTACACACACCAGAGAAAAGATCACTGCACACACCAGAGAAAAGATCACTGCACACACCAGAGAAAAGATCACTGCACACACCAGAGAAAAGATCACTGCACACACCAGAGAAAAGATCATCTCTACACACACCAGAGAAAAGATCACTGCACACACCAGAACAAAGATCATCTCTGCACACACCAGAACAAAGATCATCTCTAGACACACCAGAACAAAGATCATCTCTAGACACACCAGATAAAAGATCATCTCTGCACACACACAGGGATTATGGAGGACTCGTGTGTTTTTGAGCCGATCCAGCTTTATCACTTCTGACACACTTCTTATCTGTTGATACCAGTGTCTTTGAAAAGAAAGCCGGCCTCCTTGTTCTCATTCCATCCTCCCTCTGCTGGTGAATCTGTGAAACTGCATCATGTATTTGACTGTAGACGAAGTCAGCACGAGCATCAGAGATACTGTCTGGCATCGACGGATATTTCTCTGGATTTCATCTCATCAGCTCAATATCTCTCTCTCTCCCTCCTTCCCTCCCTCTCCCCCCCCCCCCCCCCCCTCTCTCCCTCCCTCCTTCTCTCCCTCTCTCTTTCCCCCCCCCCCCCCCTCCCCCCCCATGCTCTCAGATACAAAGGTCCATCATGCTTGCACACCAGTCTCCAGTCTAACCACACAGTAGTAAAGAGTGCGCGTACACTGGATAATCTGTGCTTTGTCTGCTCCACACATTCTCATTCACACAGTGTGATTGTGTTCCATGTGTCTGTGCTGATAACAACACTCGGACATAATATGGGAAGATTTGTGGTTTGCAATTTGCAAAGAAAGAGAGAAGTGAGCTGTAGTTTCAGGATGTGGATGTGGGTGGTGACGATGTTTGACTCCAGGGGGTGGGCAGAGGACAGTTTTTATTCTTAATAACATTGTACAATGAAACACACTTCTCTGCATTATTTTTGGAAAACTGGTCCAGAGTTCCAGGTTTGTAGTTCCAGCTCACTTTTAATATGTGTTCACCTCACTTTAAGTTCCTGTTTTTCTGTCTCAGACCCAGAAGGTTTTGGTCAGTAGATTTTAAATTGGATTGATCTATGAGTCTGTACTTGGGCTCTAACTATGATTGTTTTACACAAGTCCAGCTCCCCACTGTCAGGATCCCAATGACCCTCGGGAACAGTCATGGAGCCAGTGTTTTTTGAACAGTGTCAATGGAAGTGGGGGAAATGCATTATGGAAAAGTTTTCTTGGTTCTTGGTACTTTCAGCACCTTGTTAAAATGATTCAACAAATATTAATAAAAACGTTTTGAGAAATAAATATTTTTGTAATAATTGTAATATCTTTGGTCAGGTGACATGGAGGCGGGAGTAATGCAGTTAGTGTAAATGATTTTTTTTTTTTTTTTGCCGATGATCAAAATCATTCATTTACTCATTTAATTTCTAGCAATTTGTGAGTTGACCAGACCCACTAAACGAATGTCACATGAACACAACCTACTATTGTGTCTAAACAAACATAAGGTATGCAGGTGAATTTTGTAGTGTTTCTTGTAGTACCTGCGCAGAGGGATCAAACAGTCCCAACATGCCCCCGTTTCTCCAGGAGTTTCTTTTGGACCAGGCTTCTGCACAGTCATTGCACCAGAACAGGACATTGCTCCACTCTCTCTATCTCTCTCTTTTACTGTAGAGGTCACAAGTTGCTTTTGGGGGTCCCTTTTAGAAAAAGCCAGTTTCCGCCCACAAAAGCCGACTTTCTGTGGCGGGGCTCATAACAGACATGAAAGCATCTTCAGTAGGTAGACGTGAGTTCACAGAGGTCTCACCTGACAGCGTAGGTCATACGGTCCGGTCTCAGAGCTCTCATCATGCACAGCTTCTGCAGAGCCGTCTTGTTCTTCCACTCCTGAGGAAACGGTTCCTTCTCCGGACACTCGGACTCGGCAAACTTCCTCCAGCGTTTGGCCGAGCCTTCCATGTCTCTGTCCAGGTTTCTGAACTCCTCCATGGTGCACAAGGACTGCCCACGACACAAAATACAAGCACAGCACATTCCAATTCACCACTACTAATTCATAAACATTTTTACAATCCACAACAAAGAAAAGCACTGTGCTTGCAGAAGTCTGGCGGATAAATAAAAGCAACAAAAGCAGACAGAAGTGCTTATCTGTCTAATATAAATAATCTTTGGAGTCTGAGTGCTGAGTAGACGGGACGTGGGCAGAGCGGTGCTGGGAGGGGGGGGGGGGGGGGGACATGTGCTGGTTCCACACACTTTACTGACCCTGAAGGCTCACCTGTGCTTTACATTTGACACTTTGACACAAACACAGCTGGAGTTGTGCCACATTACAATATGATAAGGTGAGTATGATACAATGTATTACAGTTTTCATTACATGATACACAGTATATTGTGTAACAATCTAGTATTGTAGTGTTTGCAGTGTTCTAAATGTGAAAGCAGAAGCTCATTGCAGTTGGGACAGGGCCATACACTGAAGTTTAGATCCTGTTTATGAGAGAGAGAGAGAGAGAGAGACATGTGTGTGGGGGGCAGGTGGGTGAGGAGGGGGGACGAGATGGGAACAAAAGCGTGGGAAACGAAAGTGTATCGTTGCATAGACGTTTGTGGGACAGTGAAAAGACAGAAACAAACCATTGGTTTGTGAAGATCGTTCGATAAGAAGCAGAACCAGCACAACCATCCCTTCTCTCTCTCTCTCTCTCTCTCTCTCTCATGCTCCTATACCTCTTTCTCTCCTCTCTCTCTCTTCTCTCCTGTTGTCCTTTCCTTTTTCTCTTTCTTCATCCCCTCTTCTACCCCCCTTCCTGAATATCTTCTTCTCTTCTACTTTTTTGCTTTTTTCTCTCTCCCCCCTCTATTCTGATCATCTTGTCTTCTATCTCATTGCTCCTCCCACCCTCCTTCCTTTCTTTTTATCCTTGTCTATCTCCACATTCTCACTTCCTTTCTCCCCTCTCTCTTACCTTACCTATTTTTCTTTACCACACCTCAATCTCCTTCGCTTTCCTTCTATATCCTTTTTCCATCTTTTCTTCTCTTTCTTTCTTTGTATCTTTGTCTTCTTCTCCTATGTTCTCTTTTTATCTATTCTCTTTTACACCTCCCTCTACTTTTTTCCTCCTGAGACAGCTCATCCCATTCCTTTCCCTTATCTCACTCTTCTTATCTCCTTGTTTCTGTCTACTTCTCTCTTCTTTTCTCTACCTCTCATTGTGCTTCTTTCATCCTCTCTCTTTTTCTCGCTCTCTCCTCTTTGTCTCTTCTCCTCTAAATGACTCCCCTCTCATCCTTCCTTCAGCTGGTCCCTCTGAGATGAATGAGATGGTTCCATGTGTGACTGGAGATGAGATGGTTGTGTTTGTCCAGACTTTAGCTGAGATGTCTGACGCTCTTTGTCCTGAACTGACCCCGCCCCAGCTGTGGTTGGACAGGAAGTGTCTGATTTGGGCAGACGTACCTTGACCCCGCCCCAGCTGTGGTTGGACAGGAAGTGTCTGATTTGGGCAGACGTACCTTGACCCCGCCCCAGCTGTGGTTGGACAGGAAGTCCACAGGTGAACTAAGGCCTGGCTGCACTGGAAACCTGAGCAGGAAGTCCAGCTCCACAGAACTGATCTCTTTGTTCATCAGCAGAACCTGAACACAAAACACAGGGAAGATCCTGAGAGTGTGGGACCTGAGAGTGTGAGACCTGAGAGTGTGCGACCTGAGAGTGTGGGACCTGAGAGTGTGAGACCTGAGAGTGTGGGACCTGAGAGTGTGGGACCTGAGAGTGTGGGACCTGAGAGTGTGGGACCTGAGAGTGTGGGACCTGAGAGTGTGGGACCTGAGAGTGTGAGACCTGATAGTGTGGGACCTGAGAGTGTGAGACCTGAGAGTGTGAGGCCTGAGAGTGTGGGACCTGAGAGTGTGGGACCTGAGAGTGTGAGGCCTGAGAGTGTGAGGCCTGAGAGTGTGTCAGGATACACATTGTTGGTAAGGCATATTGTAAAGAACCAATTGACCTTGGGTGTTATTGCATGTTCTCTTTGTGCCTGTGGTGGGTTCCTCTGGATGCTCTGGTTTCCCTTATCACTAAAAAAATGTACAATAGGCCCCTCATTGGACCTACTGTAAAGATCCAGGTCAGATGGTTCATTTAAAATACTTTGCTCATCGTTGCATTCATAATCTGGGAAGTAGAACAATGTTGTGTTGCATAAGTCTTATTTTTACTATAGTGCTGCAAGGAAGACTTGACATATTATTTGTTTTTAGTCAATTTAGTTTGACTCAATGCACAACACTGTGAATATTGGCAGCAAGTTCATGACAGCCAGCTCTCAGAAACAAGCAGCATGTTGATCATGTCCTGTATGAGTGTAGGTGGGTGTGGTTGTAGATGTGGTTGTAGCTGTGGTTGTTGTGTGGTTGTAGATGTGGTTGTAGATGTGGTTTGGTGTGGTGTGGGTTGTGGTTATAGATGTGGTTGTAGATGTGGTTGTTGTGTGGTTGTAGATGTGGTTGTGGATGCGGCTGTAGGTGGTGTGTGGTTGTAGATGTGGTTGTAGATGCGGTTGTAGATGCGGTTGTAGGTGTGGATGTAGGTGTGGTTGTAGATGTGGTTGTAGATGCGGTTGTAGGTGGTGTGTTGTTGTAGATGTGGTGTTATATGTGGTTGTAGATGTGGTTGTAGGTGTTGTGTGGTTGTAGATGTGGTTGTAGGTGGTTTGGTTGTAGATGTTGTTGTAGATGTGGTTGTAGATGCAGTGTAGGTGGTGTGTGGTTGTAGATGTGGTTGTAGATGCGGTTGTAGATGTTGTTGTAGATGTGGTTGTAGATGTGGTTGTAATGTGGTTGTAGGTGGTGTGTGGTTGTAGATGTGGTTGTAGATGCGGTGGTAGGTGTTTTGTGGTTGTAGGTGGTGTGTAGTTGTAGATGCGGTTGTAGATGCGGTGGTAGGTGTTGTGTGGTTGTAGATGTGGTTGTAGATGTGTTGTAGGTGTTGTGTGGTTGTAGATGTGGTGTAGATGTAGTTGTGGTGTTGTGTGGTTGTAGATGTGGTTGTAGATGGTTGTAGTGGTGTGTTGTTGTAATGTGGTGTTATATGTGGTTGTAGATGTGGTTGTAGGTGTTGTGTGGTTGTAGATGTGGTTGTGGTGGTGTTTGGTTGTAGATGTGGTTGTAGATGTGTTGTAGGTGGTGTTGTGGTTGTAGATGTGGTGTGGTAGTTGTGTGGTTGTAGTGTGGTTGTAGATTTTGTATGTTGTGTGGTTGTAGATGTGGTTGTAGATGCGGTTGTAGGTGGTGTGTTGTTGTAGATGTGGTGTTATATGTGGTTGTAGATGTGGTTGTAGGTGTTGTGTGGTTGTAGATGTGGTTGTAGGTGGTGTTTGGTTGTAGATGTGGTTGTAGATGCAGTTGTAGGTGGTGTGTGGTTGTAGATGTGGTTGTGATGGTTGTAGATGTGGTTGTAGGTGGTGTGTGGTTGTAGATGTGGTTGTAGATGCGGTGGTAGGTGTTTTGTGGTTGTAGGTGGTGTGTAGTTGTAGATGCGGTTGTAGATGCGGTGGTAGGTGTTTTGTGGTTGTAGGTGTTGTGTGGTTGTAGATGTGGTTGTAGATGCGGTTGTAGATGTGGTTGTAGGTGGCGTGTGGTTTTAGATGCGGTTGTAGATGTGGTTGTAGGTGTTGTGTGGTTGTAGGTGGTGTGTGGTTGTAGATGCGGTTGTAGATGCAGTTGTAGGTGGTGTGTGGTTGTAGATGTGGTTGTAGATGTGGTTGTAGGTGGTGTGTGGTTGTAGATGTGATTGTAGATGTGGTTGTAAATGGTTATTTATAAAATGGTCTCTATTTATATAGCGCTTTTCTACCTTTCCAGGCACTTGAAGCGCTTTACAATCTAGCATCCACTCACCCAGTGTCCGCAGACACTGAGGCAGTGTGGGTTAAGTGTCTTGCCCAGGACACAATGACAATCTACTCCTGTCGTCCCACTGTGGCACCTGGTGTTCTAACGGTCTCCCATCCAAGTACTAACCAGGCCCTTTCTTGCTTAGCTTCTGAGATCTGACGAGCTCAGGCTTTGACAAACAGGTATGACCACAAACATGGTATTGTAATAATTGTTGTAATTGTAGATGCGGGATTTTGTAGATGTGGGTTGTAGATGCGGTTGTAGGTGTTGTGGTGGTTTGGTTGTAGATACTGGTTGTAGGTGTTGTGTGTGGTTGTAGATGTTGGGGGTTGTAGATCGGTGGTTGGTGTTGTGTGGTTGTAGATGTGGTTGTAGGTGATGTGTGGTTGTAGATGCGGTTGTAGATGCAGTTGTAGATGCAGTTGTAGATGCGGGTTGTAGATGTGGTTGTAGTGTTGTGTGGTTGTAGATGTGGTTGTGGATGTGGTTGTAGATGCGGTTGTAGATGTGGTTGTAGTGTTGTGTGGTTGTAGATGTGGTTGTGGATGTGTTGTAGATGCGGTTGTAGATGGGTTGTATGTTTGTGGTTGTAGATGGGTTGTAGGTGTGGTGTTGTAGATGTTTTAGTGTGGTTGTAGGTGTTGTGTGGTTGTAGATGCGGTTGTAGTGTGTGTGGTTGTAGATGGGTTGTAGGTGTTGTGTGGTTGTAGATGCGGTTGTAGATGTGGTTGTAGATGTGGTTGTAGTGGTGTATGGTGTGTTGTAGTGGTTGTAGATGTGGTTGTAGATCGGTGTAGGTGTTGTGTGGTTGTAGATGTGGTTGTAGAGTGTTGTGTGGTTGTAGATGCGTGTTGGTGTGTGTGTGGTTGTAGATGTGGTTGTAGGTGTTGGTTGTAGATGCGTTGTAGATGTGGGTTGTAGGTGGTTTGTGTGGTTGTAGATGCGGTTGTAGGTGTTGTGTGGTTGTAGATGTGGTTGTAGATACTGTTGTAGGTGTTTGTGGTTGTAGATGTGGTTGTAGGTGATGTGTGGTTGTAGATGCGGTTGTAGATGCAGTTGTAGATGCAGTTGTAGATGCGGTTGTAGATGTGGTTGTAGATGTGGTTGTAGGTGTTGTGTGGTTGTAGATGTGGTTGTAGATCCGGTGGTAGGTGTTGTGTGATTGTGTGTTGTAGGTGTTGTGTGATTGTAGATGTGGTTGTAGATTGTGGTTGTAGATGGGTTGTAGATGCGGTTGTAGATGCGTTGTAGATGTGGTTGTAGGTGTTGTGTGGTTGTAGATGTGGTTGTGGTGTGGTTGTAGATGCGGTTGTAGGTGGTGTGGTGGGTGGTGCGTTTGTGGTTGTAGATGTGGTTGTAGATGTGTTGTAGATGTGGTTGTGATGGGTTGTGTGGTTGTAGATGCAGTTGTAATGGGTTGTGTGGTTGTAGATGTGGTTGTAGGTGTTGTGTGGTTGTAGATGCTAGGTTGTTTGTAGATGCGGTTGTAGATGCGGTTGTAGATGTGGTTGTAGATGTGGTTGTAGATGTGGTTGTAGATGTGGTTGTAGATGCGGTTGTAGATGCAGTTGTAGATGCGGTTGTAGATGTGGTTGTAGATGTGGTTGTAGGTGTTGTGTGGTTGTAGATGTGGTTGTAGATACGGTGGTAGGTGTTGTGTGGTTGTAGATGTGGTTGTTGATGTGGTTGTAGATGCGGTTGTAGGTGGTGTGTGGTTGTAGATGCAGTTGTAGATGCGTTGTAGAGTGTAGATGCGATTGTAGATGTGGTTGTAGGTGTTGTGTGTTGTAGTGTTGTGTGTTGTTGTGGTTGTAGTGTTTTAATTTTGTAGATGTGGTTTAGGTGTTGTGTGGTTGTAGATGCGCTTGTAGGTGTTGTGTGGTTGTAGATGCGGTCATAGGTGTTGTGTGGTTGTAGATGCGGTTGTAGGTGGTGGTGGTTGTGGTTGTAGATGCGGTTGTAGATGCGGTTGTAGATGCGGTTGTACCTGGAATGCCAGCTGGGCCGTGTAGGTGAGCTTGTCACACTCAAACAGTCCTCTGGTGGTGTACTGGAACACAGACCAGGTGATGCTGTGGATCAGGTTAGACACTCTCTGTGTCAGCGTTTCGTCTGGATCTGCACGTTCCACAGCTTTCTGGAAGACCACGCTGAAGGCCTGAGGGACACAGCACAATATGTGCACTTGACCTTTCTGGCTATATTATATATATATATATATATATATATAATAAAAAAAAAAAAAAATAATATATATATATATATATATATATATATACACTGTATATATATCAAAATCTTAAGACCAGTTGAAAATTTGCTAAAATTCACATTTTGCACATTTGGATAGATTATGCAAAAGCAAGAAGGGGTGTGTGACAAAAAAAAATTGGAACTTGTCATTTTAAAGAAAATAATAATAAACTGAAAAAGGCTGTTAAATCTTAAGACCAAAGGTTAAAGCAAAGAAGTTTTCACTTCTTGAACGTGGCCGGGTCATCGAGCTGCATAAGCAAAGCCTCTCACAGCGACTCACTGCTGCTGAGGCTGGACGCAGTCAGACACTCATTCTAAATGTTCTCCTGAGCATTATGGAACAACAAAGTCAAGTGTAGACCCCAAAAAATGACTCTTGCGCTGAGCCGGAGGATCCTAATGGGTGTTTGCAAGACACAGGGCAGTCCTTTATTTGAGCATGTTAGTTATCTCAACAGAGCTAGACAGGAAGTGAAAAGCCAAGTTAAGAGTACCGGAAATAATAAGGTAAATACATTATAAGGTTATATAATTTGACCTTCTGAGAAGGTTCTCTGGGCCTGCAGGTTGGAAACCACTGCAGTAGGGAAGATGACGGACATGGACGTACTAAACAGATGCACGCACACACACACACGGTTTGGGTGGAGCAGAGGTTCCTTTTATTTGGCCTTTATCAAGAAGGTTCTGATTTAGACTCTGGGGCGACCCAAAGCCTTGTGTGTCTCTGACTTTCAACTCAGCTTTATTTAAAACATGTACAAGTACTATAGAATATGACAAGTGAAAACAAACAAAACTTATTCTAACCGTCAGTCCGATAGAAGAGCCAATAAGGAAAAAAAAAATGTTTTTACAAGAAACTTGCAAAATTTATACAAAAACACCGAACACGGACACATTCAAGTCAGAAATCACGGTTATATCTCTGCGTATAATACACACGACAAACATTGTGGAAAGTCTTTTTTTTTTGTATTTAGATCATTCAAAGTGTTTTATGAACGCAAGTCACTAAACAAAATGATTCAAAACGTCCAAAGTGCAAAACAAACAGCTTTAGTATAGAACATGACAAGTGTGGCGTCACCATTTTCAACACACCAGAAATAATAATAATAATAATAATATTATTATTATTATTAGTAGTAGTAGTAGTAGTAGGATTAGGATTAGGATTAGGATTAGTATTATCTTTTCTTTTTTTTGTTGTTCAAACTGGAGACACATAATAGTTAGACAATAGTAAAGCTTGTTAAATTGGATGTTGTCTCTCAAATACCAAACACACAAACAAGCAGACGGGTTGGACTGAGGTGAAGTCTGAAATCCTACTTTTAATAAGCTTCATTAAGAGCATAACGATGTAGCGGCTGTGACAGGAGCCGACCTGTTCTGTGCTAACGACAACACATGATCAAATGTACTGAACTCATCTGTGGGATTGTGAGCTTCACCAGTCAAACCCTACATGCTCATAAGATGTGATTTATGTATATATGAAACATCTTAACCATCCAGTCATTCTGTCATAACATCACCTCCAGCAGTTCAAAGTCTGTCGTGCAGTAAACCAAAAAGCTAATGCATTGATGCAGCCTGAAGAAGAAATGATTCAGTTCATCATGTTTCAACATATGTAACAACAAAGTTACTTAAAAGTGTCTATAGTTTATAACTGTATTTGTCTTCCCTCAGCTCACCAGACAGTGAAAACGAGAAAGTGGGACCAAGATGAGGTCCATGCCGTGGAGAAGCACTAGATGCACTTCATAAACTCCTGTTGAGTCCAGGCAAAGTGGACTGTGACAAGTGTCTGCGGCTGGAGAAAGAAAAATATGATGTGAAGAATCGGATCACAGCTCTCTTAAACAGTTTAATAAGAATAACATTTATGTTAATAAAGATTCAGTTTGATTTATTTGTGTGTGTCTTAATATTTCATAAGTATTTATTTCAATAACTATCTATATTCCTGAAATGTTTCCATAACCGAGTACCCGTCTGGTTGAGACATTTTTAATGGACAATCTGTTTTTTTAGTTGGGCACAATATGTTTTAGCCTTATTATATACACGTGCACTGGTGTGTGTGTGTGTGTGTGTAGTGACACAGGATCTACGAGTTACTCAACATGACGGGAGCTGGGACAGGATTCAGGATTTGGAACACAAGCTTGAATTTCAACACAGCTGGTCACTTTATGTACAACTTCAATGAAATCATGTCTTTAGGATCAAAATATGAGGTTGACATGATTAAAACAACGAGGACGAGTGTCTTTTTCATCTTTAAACCAACAGCTCTGTTACAGACCAGATGCAGCAGCACTTTTGTACTTTCTGATGCAGATTCTAGGTTCTCTTATATGAGGCACATAATATTTAACATGAAGAAATACAACCGTTTGAGAAAAAGTTTGGTCTTCAGTTTTCCTTTGACTGTTCTCCAACATCATGACATGACTAAAGGTGTTGCTAACTCTTTTTTTACCACCAGTTTGGCGACTCCTTCTGTCAGATTAGGCTGGGTTAAAGAACGTTATAACACAGTTTAGTAGCCTTATCTAACCATAATCCTAAATGACACTATACAATCATCTTAGCTGTTACCAAAGAAACAGCTTCATTTAGAATCCAGCTCTAACCTAATTGAAGCCATCATCAGACTGTCACACACATGAAGCAATAACACACCTAAATCAATACTTACATTGTTGATATTTAATACAAACAGCCTCCAGAAAAGCTAATGTGACAAATATTGTAGCAACGAAGAAAGGACAATTACATTACTGAGAGGCGACCAGTGTGGACATCTCCATACATCACTTAACCGTGACAATGTGCTGTCATTAGCATTAAGCTGTTTGAACCCGAGCTAAGCAGGATATTAAAGCCAGCTCAGACCAGAGCCTGCTTCTTTCACCCCAGAGGAAGAGCGCTTAAAATATTCCATCGATTCAAAACATTCCAAATGAGGGAGCGATCCATCAGCGCTGCCAATTATAGTTTATATGACACGAGTTTTAGCCGATCAATGAGACAGCAGCTAGCAAAAGAAAGAAGGAACATAACAAGAAGACAAGCGCACATCCAGGTCAGAAGAGACACGTCACTGGTTTGTGTTTTACATAAGACTGATCTGGGATTTGTTCAGGGTGCACGGTGGCAGAGTGGTTAGAGCTCTGGCTTCCCAATAAGGAGGTTGTGGGTTGACTCCCGGGTCAGATCATATCAACATCTCATGATCTCTCTGGGTGGAGTCAGCACGTTCTTTGTGTCACCGTGGGTTTTCATACTCCGGTTATAGTCCCCGGAGTAAGGCCATTTATTACCAAAACTAATACACCATCCCCACTATTAATAGTCCCCGCGGCAGGTGATGATGAAATGTGGACCTTGAGATTGAAGAGAAAGGATTGAATCAGTGTCAGGATGTTATCTACAATACCATGCACCAAAGTGCATTTATCATAATATAATTGTTCCATTGTACCGCCAATTGTACCTTTTTTTTTTGTTTTGTTTTGCAAATAAATGGCACTACCCTGTGGTCTAGTTTCCCTCACTCACCTGCTTTTGGGTTCATTGGGCATCACTGTGAGTGAATGAGAGAGTGAAAGGTCATCGGTTTAATCCTGCACGAGTTGGCCTGATGTCCAGAGTGTTCCCCGCCTAAGGCCCAAAGTCACTGAAATAAACTCCAGTCACCTTCGACCCCTAACAGGAACAAGCGGTAGAGAATGAATGAATAAATGTGATTTATTCATCCTGTTGACCACGAGAGTTAAAGTGAACAGGATTTCTGTTTGTAATTTATGATTATTGTTTGTCAAGTAAATGGCACAAGTAGAGAGAATTCCACAGCTGTTACCTATCGAGTGGTAGTCTATGTCTACAGTTATAAAGACATTTTCCAATGACCGATTGATTGAGTAAAAGGGAGGTCTGGCAAAAGCACTGGAACTAAAAATAATCACATCAATTCAAGCAAAAACAACCATTTAGACAGAAAACAAACAGGCGGCAGATCTTCAAATCTTCTTTTTGTTGCTGTCCAATATAAATATTTATAATCTAAATAAAATTACTGACTGACTAAAATAAATACATAAACAAATAAAAAAAATAAATACATAAATACATTAAGATATCAATTAACTAAAGGTTTACAGTTGTACACAGTTATTGTCATCTAATAAATAATAATTCATGATGAATCCTGGTGAATTATGTGTTAATATTATCAATAGCTGACACAAACAATAATATAACATAAATAAAGTGTTACATCTGTGTCATTCAAGTAGATTTTGTCCCATATTTACAATGTTATTGCTAGGTAACAGTTGTGGAATTACCTCTGCAAGACCTTTATAAACCTTGTCAAAGCAGACAAACAAATGTATTTTAATTAACCTGTTAAGTAACTGGGGGTCATGAACATTTTGAACAGTTTCACTTTCATATGGCACAGTGGTTATCTCTCTGGCCCCATAACCAGAAGGGGTCGATGCTCTTTCTGTGTGGAGTTTGTGATCCACATGTTGAATCTCTGCTCTGCTCCAGGACAGTGCGTGAAGTGGAGCGTCTACAGTAAAAGGGACGATATACAATTCAAATGTAAGTCAGACGCAGATGAATGTGGCCCAATCTGTGAGGAAATCGAATGTAATCAAGCACAACATTAGCTTTTTCTGTCTGTAATCCTGCCCATTTATTATCATCAGCTGGAGCACTTTGTATTCAGCCAGTGCACCGTTCACTATCAGCGCAGGTGAAGCTACAAAATCGACCAGCCTGCTCCTAAATAAGGTTTATTTTTTAATATAATCCTCCTCATTCTTAGATTGATGTCTTGACACTGTAAAATCAAAGGATGTTTTGTCCATGTGCCTTTCTTCTACATTCAGACCAACGTGAGCCTCTAAAACTGTCCAAGGTTTTACAGGTCAATTAATGCAGAACGCTAATGACTAAAAATATAATTGCAATTTTTCAGTTTGATGTTGCAATTTCAATTCGATATTTGATATTCATTAACATGAATATAAATATGTTTGTTTTTTTCTGTTTAGCATACCATTTTGTAACACTTGTAGAATGTAACCATAGAAAATATTAAAAATAAACTGCTCTACCTATGCGTACATTTAAGGCATTAATACTTCTGAAGCTACCAGGCTGATTGGATGTTGTGCTTGATATTTCAGTTGACCTGCATTTAATTGTAACTAAAGTAACTAAGTGACTAATTGTTTAACCTGTATGACAGAAAATATATCTACGCCAGCAGAAGGCGCCAACTTCCCATTCACAGCTCTGGCGTGTCAGACTGAAAAAAAAAAAAAAAGATTGCTAAAGCTCCAATAACAGCGTTTATCTCACAAGGACTGAACAAACCTGCGTGTCACTGCTGTGATTATGGACTCATATCAGTCATGCAGCTTTTATTCACTTGGATTTTATGTTTGTGAAGAAAACAGACTGGATTTGCCTGGGAAACTATCCATGTTTTACCTGTTCAAGGTAAGCGACTAACGCTAGTGCTAAAGTTATTTAATTGAATACGCACTATAACGGTCACAAAAGCAGTGTTTATACTTTTGTTCAGTCAGTTGTGCAGTTCAAAAGCCTGTCGCTGTGGTGCTGCTCTGTGTTCACTTTCGTAGTGCACTGTGTCCAATAAAAATAAAAAAGGAGGCTAATGCGTAAGAAAAGTGCTCTGTCCTGAGAGCTGCATTCGCACTGACATGCCCCATGTTCACTCACATTATCTTTTTTTTTTTTTTTTTTTTTTTTAAGTCAACAGGCTTTACGAAAGAAAAGACACATTTTTAGACAAAGTTGTTAAAGTTTGTCATGTAAATAGACTTTCACCAAATAGGTGAAAGTCTATTTTATATATATATATTATATATATATATATATATATATATATATATATATATATATATAATATATATATATATATATATATATATATATATATATATATATATATGGGTAACTCCACACTAAACTGTACAAAGCATCACACCTTACTTCCAGCAGCCATAAAATACATTTTTGAAACAAATATATTTGCAACTTATTATTTTTTATGGTTTGTACTTACTAGATATACATAAGATAATATGAGATGACCAGGTCAAAAACATTTTAAGAAAATGCACATCTGTTCAAAAAAAGTGCTAAATTTTGGACACTAAAATGTTACATACAGGACATGCCATCTTTGAAGCTTTGTGAACAGCTTTATAAAAAGGGCAGTGAAGATTGCAACGTGGCTAACAGTGAGGGGACATGTTAATAATTAATTTTAATCAACAGATTTCCCATGACACAAAACTGTTTTTCTGTGATTGAAGACAAAAATAAGCCTTGTGGACGTAACACATGGTGTCATGTGATAGTTACGTCCATAACTAGTGTTTGGAGCTTTGTATATTGTCCGCACAAAAACACTATGATGTTACAAAACTACGACAATCAACCGGCAATCAATCTCCAAATAACAAGCGGGGATATTGTGAACATTCCACCACAGCTGCCTTGAAAGTTTTGGAAGTGTTTCGTGTCAATTTTCGCTGTTACGTCCAAAGAGGGGAAAAAAAGTGTGTGTTTGAGCTTACGGCAGAGTACGGCGTCAGCATGTCGCCTGGCCTCAACAAGGTAATTTACATACAGCAGTGGCGGGCCTTCGCGCTCTCGATGACAAAAGAGGTATGATTTTTAATTGTGTCCTCAGTTGTTACGTCCAAAGAATCGTTACGTCTTTCAAGCTTTCCGGTCGATTGCTTAAAACATCTTGCTGTTATATTTATGAAACATTAGGTCGGCCAAAGAGCTTGTTTCAGCGATTGTTTTAGCATAATTAGTGGAAGTGTGTCTATTGTTGCCGCACATAAGCGCCAAAAAGGGGTCGAATGGACACAAAGCACTATGTTGTCTCTTGTTACGTCTTACTTAGAAATCAAATAATCTGTAGAATACATATTTAGAGTCTGTAGAATGAACATACGGGATATTCTAATCAAAAGTCTTTGAGAATTTAGCTACATTGTTGTCATGTATAGGCTATGTGGTTTTCATCGTGTGTAATTAGGCCTATTTAATATTTCACGCTGAAAACCACTTAAAAATAACATTCGCTTCGTTTACGCGTGAGGCCAATATAGGCGAGACGTCTTACCTTTTTAAATCGAAGAAACGACGAAACAAAAGCCCAGTATTGTAAATAGAATAGCTCCAGTAAGTTTGTGTCCAAAATCTGCGTGGTGGTCTTGATAAAAAATTCACATGATTGCAGTGTTTCTCCGGAACCAAAAGCGCGTTCTCTACCGCACGTCTCTCTCTTTATTTTTTCTTCTTTTATCACTGCCCGTGTAATATAAAGTGCGCGCTTTCTTTCTTTTATGCACATACAATACAATTGCCTCTCTTTGTATTCGCTCCACATCATACACACGCTGTCACTTCTCACGCCGTATTGGCGACTTCATCCACTCCCGTTTTGTCACCGCGGGGGCTTTGCGCTGTATTCTGGCGCAGCTGTCAATCATCTGTGGAGCAAACGTGTTCTTGCGGCTCTGCGTCTTGGCCCGAACCCGGCCCTGCCCCACAAACCTACTCCGTAACGCACGGGCTTAACGTGGCTTGAGCCATGGAGCCCAGCACTGTAAATAGCCCATGCGCCCATCCTTTTTTTAATACGAGTGAAGATCACAAGCTGACGAATTTGGCCCCTGCCATTCTCAAATTTGCCGCAAGTCGCTTTTCAAACGCACCAGTCTCTCTCTCTCCCTCTGTCTGTTTCCCAGATCCTCATCATAGGCACCCGAGACGGAGAGAGAGACGTGCGTAAAGCTGCTGCCTGTAACTAAACTGACCTCGCCCAATTAAGCCAAAACATAAAAATCTCGGCCTTTGTGAAAGTTTTGAAGTCCACAGTGACACTCTACTACTCACAAGCAGGGGCGGACTTAGCCATTTGGGGGCTCAAGGCAAAATTTTGTGAAGGGGCCCTCCATCACGGTTACCATATGTACCTCGAAAAACATCATCTATACCGGCTGCTCATCATCTCCAGTTCCGACCTCGGTCGAGGGTGTTGACGCCATAAAAAAGCTGGTCAGTTTAGGATGCTACTAGAGCCTTGCTTATTTGAGGTTGTCTTTTGCGGGTTTTTTTGTGCCGCAAAATGGTATCAAGGTTTATACCTTATCCAATCAGGATTTTTGAAGCCGATCACTGATACAGATTATTTGAAATTTTTGATTGGCCGAAACCGATCATGGACAATATTGATCAAATTGTTTTGTAGCTTTTTTAAAAGGTGATGTAGCTGATTTTCACACTGAAAACACAATTTAGGTTTTAAATCTGACAACTTCCTCTCATAAATCCTTCGACACATGGTTATTATAGACATCATGTATCATTTTTGGTGGCAACTGTGACTTAAAGATGGGTATCTGTTTTTCAAAAACTAAACCATCCTAGCTTTCACAAATCTACAAGCACATGGCATATTCATATAGGCCTACATCATTTTTTTGGGTCCGCAATAAGTCTTAAAAACATATTTTAACAGACAAGCAGACTGAAACTGGAGGTGATCCCTCAAACACAACCAATCAGAGCCCAGCATTTGTCTCTCTGAGAGAAATAAAATGCTTTACATTTTGATTCAAACAGTACACAGTGGTCTGTTTTTTTTCACAAAGAGTTCCATTTACAGTTTACTTTAAAATAGAAATGACAAGTTTACTAATTTTCAACTAGAAAACTTAGCTACCCCACCTTAAAATAGCACTTTTTAAAAACAGCAGACTGAAACTGGAGAGGACCACCCAAGCTCAGCCAATCAGAGCGCAGCATTTGGCCCCTAATTAGAACAAAAATTCATTATTATTCAGTTCAGACAATACTCAGTGGTCTCATTTTTACACAAAGTGCTGCATTTATCATCTACATTTTAGTGGAAAACACAAAATTTACTAATTTACAACTAAAAAAGAGCTACCCCAACTTTAATATATATTTTTATTACTATGACCAGGTCAAATTACATTTATTATAGCAAATTACAAACATTTTGTGTCATTTTTTAAACAACAATCAATATTTTGCATTATAAGTCTGCTGCAGTTTAAATCTAACATGTATCACATTATCCAACCAACCCAACCACACTATACTTACTATTCAATATGTCTACACTTCATTCGTATTATATTAAATAAATATTAAACTGACGTGCTTTTCTGTTCTCTCTGTTTAGCTCTAGCTCCGCCCCCTTTCTCTCCCTCCCACGCTGCTGCCGCTGCTCCTGCCCTGACACAGACAAGACAAGTGTCCGTTTCCTTGGCCAGAGTCATACATGAAATAAACCTTGATACCATTTTGCGGACACTATTTAACAACGTTTGTGAAAAACACTCCGCTGGACGAACGCGCGTGTAGGACTAGATTTTTCCGCGATCAACTTTTAAAGTGTTTGGAACTAATTATCTCCGCCAATATAAATCCTATCACTACGAAATAAAACTGGGACAGAGTTTAGACTGTTCTCTGTCAGAATATGTCCGCTACAAGTCTGTGTGTGGACGAGACATTTCACTACAGCTGTTCAAAGATACGTAACTTTGCGACCTTGAGAGCTCGTGCGTCCTGTGGCTGCGGGGGAAACCTTTTGGCACAGCCTGAGCGCGTCACTTCATTCATTCTTTAGATGGCATAATTAGAGCATGGATTTTGGGGGCCCCTATAATTTGGGGGCTCAAGGCAAGTGCGACCTATTGCCTTATGGTAAGTCCGCCATTGCTCACAAGCTTTCATCCACTTTTTATTTTACGAAGATAGACCTTATTTTCACGGAGTTATGATTGTTTCTGACTTCACTGAAAAATTCCATTCATTTCAATCGGGCGCGCGTGCGGAGCTTACGCGGGACAGGCGACGCATTTAATTCACTGTCCCGGGACACAGGACATGTAAAAGTGATGTTAAGGGTGAGTCCAGAAGTTCTGATCCAAGTTGGTGTGTTTAGAGGTCCTGCTCTGTCACTGCTGCGTAAAGGCTCTGTGCCTGTCACGTCTCTGCGCTGGGAAGAGCAGGGTCATTTTAAAGGAGACGTATAAGGGCTCAGCATACTCCAGAATGCAGGAAATTACACCTATTTTAGCCAAAGTCTCCTAGGGAGGGCCCTCAAGTTTCAGTTAAACAAGCAACACAGACCAAAATCAAACTCTTAAGTATAGGTCACTCTTTATTGAAAATTTTGCACAATAAATAACTTGACTGCAAAAGTCAGAGAAAGTGCCTTAAACACGGATCTCCTGTCATTTACTTAAGCACCACTCATCTCATTAATGTTCTCAGTCTTAAATGAATTTTATATTTAGTTAAAAATATTATCATGATTATTATTATTATTATTAAAATTAACTTTGACGTCTCGTCCAGAACATTTTGAAATAAAATGAAATAGCTTAACCTGTCATTTATTTTTATTATAGGCCTACATAATTAGTTTATTAAAAAGTAATACAGTAAATCTGTGCAATGTATTAAATCTGGTCTGGTAAACCGGGTCTGTAGATTAGGTGGTCCTTATGAATCTACTTTTTGATAAAGTGTTTAAGAAACACTGAGCTAGCTCTGATTGGTTGAAACAAAGTGTGTCAGTCTCTAGGCAGAAAAAGATTCAGAATGAAGGGACGCTGTTTACTTCTCCCGCTAGTTTTACCTGGGACGCGCCCTGACTACAGATCCTTCCGGCTTGTATAAATTCACATTCCTGCACAAAGCTGGTGCATCCCTATTTGATTGGCCTAAAAGGAAAGACCAAGACATTATCACCACAGAGGGGGTTTTCTGTGGACCCAGAAAGCTAATTGGTCGTGGCCCATTTACTCTTAGGAAAGCACATTTCAGTCTATAGAAACAAAATATAATAAGCTTAGGAAGGAGTTACATTAGCCGCTTCATAGCAATCAAGCTAGAACTTATTTAGTAGGGATGCACCGATCCATTTTTTTTTTTTTCAGTTCCGACACAGATTCCGATGTTTTGACTTTTGGTATCCTTCCTTCTTCTTTCCTTCCCTCTGAAAGATGAAATAATTGTTATTCATACAGTTGAAATATTTGAATTGGATTTTTCTATTGCAATAAACAAGAAAGTACACCTTGAACTTTCATTCAAATTCAATTATTATTCATTATTACCTGATAGTATCACGTTAATGATTGGCTCTAGATACAATGAGCAAGTATGGTGTCCATGTTACGTCCAACAGACATTTGCACTATAAGCTTTAATTCTCTATTAGCATGATGAAATAAACATATTTGATATTCTTTGTGATCTTACAGGCACAGACTTAATATTTTGACAAGTCTAAATTGCTTGAAAACATTTCTTTTGATTTTAAACAATTTGAAAGATAGTGTACTCAGGTGTAGTTCCTCGTGTAACATGAGTATAAGTACTGGGCTAAATAATGACACAACAAATTGCTTAGAGACATCATATTTTGCTATTAAATGTAACAAATATTCATTTTAACAGTATTTTGTGATGAAGATATTTTCATAAGATGTAGTTTAGAGCTCAATTTGGTGTCCTTGTTACGTCCAAACAGTTGTGTCTTTTCCGTTCTTCAACACTCTCTCAAATCTGAAAACTGAGTGAGTTATCTTTTTATCTTTTTTTTCTGATTGCCTAAGGCCATACCTTCATAAGCACGGTGAAATATAATGAAAATCAACAATTTAAAAATGGACCCCTTCGTAACATTATTGTACAGTTTAGTGTGGAGTTACCCATATATATATATATATATATATATATATATATATATATAATATGCAAACTGATTTGATTTAGTGAACTGCCATGGGCACGTGAACAGTTTGAACTGTTTTATTTCTGATGTAAATGTGTGAACTTACAAACAAAAGTCAGTTCTATTTTACACACTGACTGTAAACAAAAGTCGAACATCCAACCCCAGTGTGATTTACCGAGGCAGTCTTCCATCCTGGTCTTTGTGCTCACATATCGATTGTGCTGCCTCGTCCTGCTGTTGCTGCTGTGAAGAATGCATATTATTCTATTCTATTTTGTCCTGAAGGTCAGAGGTTTGCCCGCAGACGATGTGCTTCCATTTGATTAGGTGAGGAAATAAGTGGACCAAGGCCGGCTTCCCACAGAGCTGATTCCAGAGTGTGTGTGTGAGTGCGCTGGCCCACGGTATAAGAGACATTACGCTCAACATAACCACATTAGGGAACCACAAACACAATGAGAGCATAAAACAGGAGCTGAGGAGGAGGAGGGGCACATACCTTCAGAGAGAACTGGTACATGGGGTGGATTTTATTGAGGTCGTTCATTATGAAGTACAATAAGGAGGCTCGAGCAGCGGCTGGACGGTAGTGTTCTCGAGCTTCATTGATTTTGGCTTCTGTCACCTTGGCTTCCTTCACCTGCAGACAGACAGAAGAGCTTCGAGTGAGGCTGGAGATACAGAACAGACAGCAGCAGAGCAGGACAGGAACACTGGTGCAAAACAGGATCGTCCAGAAAGTTCCTCATCACTCTTGAGTGATCATCTCCTCACTGGCTTCAAATTCAGCACTGATCTTCTTTAGAGCATGTCTTGGTCATTGTGTATTATATTAGGCATCAGCGGTCAAAACTACACATTGTCAGTTTTACAAAACGCCCAGAAGTACCACTTCAATTACAACAGTTGTGTTCATGCTGTTGTCAAATGTCTAAATATTTACACACATGCATATGTGTGTGTGGGGGGTTGGAGATCGATTCATAGGCCGATACCAATGTCAATTTCAATGGCCAATTTTCAAAGCTGATTTTCTTATTTTAGTTTTAAAACACAGCTGAGATGTAATGGTCCATCTAAAAAAGAAAAAGTTCAATCTAAACTATTATTTTGTGTCATTGTTTAATGAATACAACATGTTTATGCAGATTACAGAACATTTTACAGAGTAATTAAAGAAAGTGCTCCTCTTCAAAACACAGTACAATGGAGATATATAAAACAAACTATATCATTTCTCTCCAACTTCTCTCTCTCTCTGTGATCAACTGATCACTGTGAGTGCGGCTCTACTGTGCAGACGACTGTTTAAACAACTGCCTCATCAAGTATCGGCCAAAATAAGGCCGATGTGGCCGATATGCAAAAAAAAATATATATATATCCTATACTGTTGTGCATTTACAGAACAGACAGTGGTAGTATACGTGGGACATTTTTACTTTGTCTAAATTCTTGGCCATAATTAGAAACAGTTGGTTTAATTAACGAAGCGCTCATTCCTTTGACTCTACAGAAGAGTTATTCATTAGAAACAGTCTTTGAGCTCATCTCCTCCTACAGACTCTGCTTTGTTCTCAAGTCAAACCTCTTCTGCAGAGTGATTATGTGTCTGTACTGAGCAGAGAGAGGCGCTGTCTAACAGGTTAGCTGGGGAAACTTTTTTGATAAAAACAAAACGGGACAAAAGCATCTGTTCTGATCTGGTCTGAACCGGTCTGACGTGTACGAGTTGCAAAGACAGAATGAATTAGCAGCAGAACTTTGGTTTTACTGACGCTGGCTCGAGTTGCTGCTACAGCTTGTGTGCTCCTGACATCAGACAACATCAATTATGTAAAAAGTTTTATGTGTTTTTTTTATTCATTTGTTTGTTTGTTTGTTTTTGTGACAATACTACTGTACATACATATCACATGGAAGCAATAACTTTTTGTCCCCTTGATTTATCTTGGCAGATATTTGCCTCTTGTATTTGACATTGATGATTGACATTTGCTGGTGTTTGAAGCTCACACTTGTTTAGTCTACCTTCTCCTGGATGTCGGCGGCGGTGCGTTTGGTGGTCTCCAGGTTCTCCACCAGCTCAGTGTCTCCCAGGAAGTCTCCCGAGGCTGAGGACAGGCGGGACAGAAGGTTGTCCTCCAGCGTCTTCAGGGTGATCTTAAAGCCGTTCTGCTCCGTCGTCAGCTCAGACTGTGACACAGAACAAAGCAAAAGCAGCTCTCTGATTGGGTGAGCTTGAGTGATCCACCTCTGTCTCACGCTGTTTGTAAAACAGAGTTTTGGGCAAAAATTGCAACCAAAAATGAATATGTATTGATATTTACCATATAAATTATTTAGAAAGGATAGACCCAGTAAAAAAGGAGGTGGTGTACTTTTACATATCAAAGATAACTTAAAATGTCCTGAAATGTCTTTTAATGTAATTGTGTTATACAGACCACCTGGCGCGAAGGAGGTTTGGTTTGACATGCTCAAAGATGTACTCAAAGCTTGTAATGACAAGGAAACCATATTCATGGGTGATTTTAACTTGAATTGGCTGGACAAAGTACGATCGGACAAGCTAACCTTAGTCTCAAGGAAGTTAATTAAATCTTGTAACAGAAATCAAAATAGAGAGAAGACGTACATCTCATTTATTCCAACCAGGAGCTATTAGATTCAGAAATTAAAAACACGATCCAAATTGATTTAGTCTGTGGCCAGGATCCTGAGCAAGTGATACAGACCAATGGACTTTTAAAAGCCTTAGAAATAAGGTCACAGGTCAGCTGAGAAAAGCAAAGCGGATTTTTTTCTGGACATTATTAAACAAGCTAAAGGTAACAATAAAATGATATGGAGTGTATTGATAAATTATCTGGGAAAGAACGAATGGAAAAGGGCACCATTGAACTAAACATAAACTCCTGCACTGACAGAGCACTGGAGCTCAAACCACTGTACAGGACAGCCTTACTTTATATGTTCAACAACTATTTTATCTCCTCCATTTCAGAACTGTGCAATGTATCAAATTCAGAGCTGCCTGCAACATCATGTGCAGCTTCTGTTGGGACCGTGGATTGTGATTGTACAGGAGGCCCAACCTCCACTCAGGTGGAGGCACTGGACCGACGTTGTGTAAGCAAAGACAAGGTCAGCAAAATAATTCCTCATTCGCCAACTCAAAAGCCAAGGACTCATAGGGGCTTGATCCACTTTTTTAAAAGAAATATAAAGATGTTGTCGCAGCTCCAATTACGTATATACAGGTAATCAATGTGTTTTTCCCTCCTCATTTAAAAATGCAATGCGATGTCGATTTTTAAATCAGGAAAGACATTAGAAATGACAGATTATACTGTTATTTCCTCAAAGTGATCAAATCCAGTCTTGACAAAGGAGGAGTGGTCGGAGCTGTTTTGGATCTTCGTAAGGCATTTGAAACTGTTAACCACTGTGTGTTGCTGACCAAAATGTAACATTTGTGTCTCTCAGTAAGTACTTTGAACTGGTTTCACTCGTACCTAGCGAACCGGCACCAATGCGTAAAAATAAAAGATACAATCTCTCCGTTTATAAATTTTACAACAGGTGTGCCCCAAGGGTCAATTCTGGGCGGTTACTCTTCAGCCTATACATTAACGACCTACCATCCATCTGCAGTGACGTAGAAATTTTAATGTATGCTGATGACACAGTCTTTTTTGTGCATGGTTCTGATGTAAATTCTGTTGCTGCCAAGTTATCCCTCACAATGACAAAAGCACTAGAGTGACTCAACAACTCATGCCTTGGATTGAACATTGTGTATTTTTTAAACAAACTAAAACCAAATGTGTTGCCAAATAGTTATGTAGATAATCGCATGATCAAAAATGTTGAAGATATGAAATACTTAGGTGTTGTATTGGACACTACACTTAACTTTAAAAAACATGTTAAGAACATCTGTAATGTCTTGAAGTTTAACATTGCAAACTTTCGACATATCAGAAACAAGTTGTCATTAGAAGCTGCAAAATCATACTTCAATGCCATGATCATATCTCATATTTTGTACTGTATATCATCTTGGTCTCAAGCTAACCTAACAGCTCTAAAACCTCTTAGATCCTTACACAATCAGGCCCTGAAAATTCGGGATAAAAAGCCTAGGAAATTACCACCACTGCCACATCCTGGAAAAATTCTAAATACTAAGCTTCGACAATTTGATCTGGTACTTTGATATCCGCCTGAATGACATCGCCCCACCTCCTCTTAAGACATACATACAACCTCGCTCTCAACTCACAAGTAGAGCATTAAGATCTATGTCTAGAGGTGATTGTAACATTCCCAAAAGAAAATCTGCTTTCTCCTATAAAGCCATCAAGGAATGGAATGGCTGATTTTTATAGCTCCTCATGGGCCGTCAAAACATGGATACTTGAGCACCAAACCTGCTCACATTAACAATACCAGACGGGTATTTTGCCATCCGATGTTCCCCTCGTGGGTATCATCTGGTGGCCATCAGATTACCAGACAATGTGGTATAATTTTCGCTTAAATTTGCAATACCATCAAGTACAGAGCTGTCAGGTGTTATCCTCATGAGTATCATCTGACAGCTACATTCTTGCACTTTAATTATAATTGTACTCTGCACTTTAAATACTATACCAGCTATAAATGTATAACTTTGCACACAGCTGTTTTTTGCACTTTTATTGTTATCATTTGCACTTCTCTATTGTACTGTAGCTGATGTTGCACACTGTATCTTTTGGTTTTGTTGTAAATATGTATTTTTATGTTTTATGTTGTCTGTCTGAAGGACTACAGATGGAAAGTACATAGCTCTGTGCTAAATCTGGTGCAGCCATCTTTTTAATGTAACTGCACATTGTCCTTTAAATAAATAAATAAATAATTATCTTAATGGTGTTCGCAGTATATATATATATATATATATATAAAATGATCCCTCTCACCCTACGCGGGTGGTCTCATCCGCTTTCCAAGCTCGGGTCCTCTACCAGAGGCCAGGGAGCTTGAGGGTTCTGCGCAGTATCCTTGCTGTTCCTAGGACTGCACTTTTCTGGACTGAGATGTCGGATGTAGATCCAGGGATATGTTGTAGCCACTCATCCAGTTTGGGGGTCACGGCCCCCAGTGCACCGATCACCACGGGCACCACTGTTGCCTTCACCTTCCAAGCCTTCTCCAGCTCTTCTCTGAGCCCTTGGTATTTCTCTAGTTCCTCATGCTCCTTTCTCCTGATATTACCATCGCTTGGTATTGCCACATCCACCACCACGGCTCTCCTCTGCTCTTTATTCCCCACCACGATGTCTGGTTGGTTCGCCATTACCATTCTGTCTGTCTGTATTTGGAAGTCCCACAGGATCTTGGCTCGGTCATTCTCTACCACCTTGGGAGGTGTTTCCCACTTAGATCTTGGGGTTTTCAGTCCGTACTCGGCACAGATGTTCCTGTATACTATGCCAGCCACTTGGTTATGGCGTTCCATGTACGCTTTCCCTGCCAGCATCTTACACCCTGCAGTTATGTGCTGGACCGTCTCCGGGGCCTCTTTGCACAACCTACACCTTGGGTCTTGTCTGGTGTGGTAGATCTGGGCCTCAATGGCTCTGGTGCTCAAGGCCTGCTCCTGTGCAGCCAGGATGAGCGCCTCTGTGCTGTCCTTCAGCCCAGCCCTTTCAAGCCACTGATAGGATTTCTTGAGATCAGCCACTTCAGTTATGTTCCGATGGTACATCCCATGTAGGGGCTTGTCCTCCCATGATGGTTCCTCCTCCAACACCTCATCCTCTGTTCCCCACTGTCTGAGACATTCACTGAGTAAGCCATCTGTTGGGGCCTTGTCCTTGATTATGGATCTCGGATGTTTCATCCTGGATAGTGGCTCTCACGCTCACTAATCCTCGGCCTCCTTCTTTCGGCTAGCGTACAGTCTCAGGGTGCTGGATTTGGGGTGGAACCCTCCATGCATGGTGAGGAGCTTTCGTGTCTTAACATCTGTGGTCTGTATCTCTTCCTTTGGCCACCTTATTATTCCTGCAGGGTGTCTGATCACTGGCAGGGCGGAGCTGTTTATTGCCCGGGACTTGTTCTTGCCATTGAGCTGACTTCTGAGGACTATATATATATATATATATATATATATATATATATATATATATATATATATAATGTGTCTTCTCACACATCAGTTTGGATTTGTGAAGCGGCTCAGTAGCATAAACAAAATTAAACACAAAGCTCAAATGAGTACCTATTTGACATCAGTTTCAGTATTGATTATTATCGATTACTGATCAGTTGGATGGATGAACCTGTTTCTGATACTACATGTGTTGTTACATGAGCCCATTCTGCTGCAGTCTGAGCCTTCCACTGTCTCACACTGCTGTAATAACCTGGGCCACACAGCTCCGCCCCCTACTCTCCGGGAAGCTCCGCCCACACACACGCTGGGGCCTGGGGGCAGACAGTTAAAGGATCACACGCTCTAATTGTGCGTTTTATGACACTTTCTCCTTCTGAGGGCCGTTTTACACCATTGTGAAAACTAATTAAGCTTCGGCCTTGTTAAATCTTTAAAGGGCTGGGTTTGAAGCTACTTCCAAACACCACAGGGGAAATGAGACGGGAGCGTGATGGGAGAGGAAATTACCAAACGGTTCATTATTGTCAAACTGTGAAATGAAAAATCAACTGCTTTCATTTTATTGACAATTTTCCAGTTTTTTTTTTTTTTTTGACAAAGCTACAGCCTCATGAAGAACACCACCCAGTAAAAGCTTTGGTTGAATAGGCCAGTTTTACTTTAAGCTGTAATAATCATGTCGAACGCTGTTGTTTTTGATTGTTTTCTCTGCTCTTTGATTAGGGGGAGTTTGTCATCATGACTTGTTCAAACCTGGTGAGTTAGGGGCCAAGTGTTGTTTGTGCATCCTAAACCACACGGACCAACCCCATCGGTTTCAAAGGTGAAGCAGCACATAAATACACTCCCAACACTTCTTTCTTTCATGAGGGAACATTTGGCTGATGAGGCATCAGGAGAAATGTGCCAGCAGATTTGTTAGCTAGGTCTGAGCTTGATACTTGTATCCTCTGGGCTGCACCTCGTGTTCACCCCAGTGTGAGCTTTTCTACACAAAGGATCTGTCCAGAAAGAACTCAGGCATTTCACAAAACATAAAAGCAACTTTTAAAATGTACCATTATTTCCAGAAATATAAAATGTACACTAAAGTCTGAGAGAAAAGTCTGCCCAAAGCAGCTGAAATGTTTCCAACATCCCGTCGCTGGTATCTGGTTGTACGTGTGCCATGTTCCCGTAGGAGAGGCCAGGACGTAGTGAGATTTAGAGAGGCAACATGCTCACTCCTGCTCTGAGGTTAGAGCTTTATTCTTGGACACACATGACTTGTGTCAGTGCTGACTGTGATGCCATCAATAACATTTGTAAATCTGTGTGATTCACATGAGAGTTTGTGTTTTTCTCCAAACAGAATGGCTTTAGAGTGAGCCATTGACCTTGATGACCTCAAAACTCCCTGCACAAAGAACAGTCTGCGTGTTAACCCCGGGCTCTGCGGAGTATGAGCGGTCGTCTCATGGAGGAGAGCTCACATGGGCCTAATGAAACTAGCCTATGACTAGCGCAAAAAAGGCAGTTAACATGCAGAAAATCAGTGTTGTAAGAAAGTCAGGCAGGACTCATAAAAACAAAAGCAAGCAGACAATGTTCAGGTCACTGAATTCTCTGAAGTGTGAAAGCGACAGGCAAATGTTCCTGGAGGAGAAAGAACCGTCTAAAGTGGGTAAAAGTGTTCCTGATGCTGGCTCCTGTGTTGAACGTCTGTGGTCCTGCCTGGCTCCTGGCTGGGAAAATGCCTCATAAAGGGCAGGGACTTAAAAGGTTCAAAGGATCAAAAACTGAAATGTGGCAGTGGTAGACAGATGAAACATGATCTGCTTTCCCAAACGCTCGCTCTCTCCCACCACACCCATCACAATATATTACACTGATCATTGTTTCCCAGAGGAGACTTTAGCCTGCACAAGAACACAAACATTGGAAAAAACAGTTTTGTGTAACAGATACGTCAACAGAGAGCTGTTTGAAACAAAGACGACTTGTGTACACTGCTGTAATAATGCTCAGTGTTTATCAGCTCAGAACATTAAGGGAAATAGCACGCTTTCTGTTGGACATTTGATTAGGTCTTATGAACATTTCTTTGTGCAAAGCCAGCAGCCAATAGCCACAAGACACATCTGACTGCACCACATGAAAACCCATTTGTAAATAGAGTTGTTTTATTACGCACACATACTTGGTAAAGTTGTTTTTGCCAGAGCACAATGTGGCAGAGACTGGCAGCCAAATCAGAGCTGAACACTGGTTCAAGGTTAATGGGTAATAATTGTAATCACGCTGTGTGATTGTCTCCATTTGCACAGCTTCTGAGGCACAAACACTGCAAAGTCTGTGCTTTTTCAAATTCAAAAATTGGAATCAAATCAGCAACCATTTAAAAGTTTGCTGAAATAAAACATTGCTTTGTCTTTCAGAAGAAAAAACAAAACAAAATAAGTAATATATTTACAAGTACAAAAGTGGTTGGTTCATTACATGGGATACGTCTGAACTAAAGTGCAGGACACAGTTTAAGTGAGTCAGGATGCATCAGTCCAAAAAATGACCCTTTATTAGCTGCTGTGTTCAGTACTGACTGGATTTGTTTCACAAAAGCCCCATTCACTTGACTGTCCAGAGTAAAGCTCAGGGTCTGCACGGTGGAGTTACCACGCAGCCTCAAGTGCCGTCCGCATGGACCAGGTTTTCCTCATCGGCGTCAGGGACAAAACTGTGACTAAGCTAACGGTCTGCTTGGAAATCAATAGTATTTCAAAGGCAGCTCTCTACTGCCCTCTGCAAGCAGCTCTTGAAACACACAGGGACTAGAAACACCGTCAGTGTCTGCTCTGCTCCAGTCCGAGCGTCTCATTTCTGTGCAGACTCACGTGGGAGGCAGATCTGTAGTCTCCATATCATGAGCGTAGCACAACGTGTCCTGTGAACAGCGAGGTCCATTAAGCTGGGCTTAGGCTGCAGGATTCACGTGGACTTGTAATGCAGTTTTTTTCATTAAACTATTGTTGACCACCACCAACCATTCATACACACACCAGATCCATACTAGGAAATGTGGGTGAAGTGTGTCTTGCTTAAGGACACAACAACGAGTTTCTCTGTTGTCCCACTGTGACACCTGAGGTTCCTCCAGCGGTCTCCCATCCGAGTACTGGCCTGGCCCAACCTTGCTTAGCTTCTGAGATCTGGGATCAGGCTTTGGCGAGCTGGTATGGCCACATATTGTGTGAGGAGGCGTGCTCCTCCTGCAGTCCTCGTTCATGCAAGTATAAACTGAGTTTAAAAGCACATGTCCTGGTCCTGGTCACATGTGCACCTGTGCCTCTCACTGAGCTTCTGTTCCAGGTTTGGAGCTTTCCTATTGGGTCTGTTTTTCCTGCTGAGAAGGAGGTTCTACGGACAATAGGTTGTTTTCTTGTACAATAACAAAGATTTTTATTTTATTATTATTATACTTACATTTGTGTTTGTGCCAGGGTCCTGATAAAGATCTCCATCTCACACACGACATAATACAATTACAGTTGTATTCACTGAATCATTTGTTCCGTAGCTTAAACCACGATTACCATCCATCAGAAGAAGCACTGAGGAATGTCTATGTGTGACTCAACACTGACCTTCTACTTAACCCTGCTCCACAGTCAGACCCAAACAGCCCCAAATGGACCAATCAGCAGCCGCCTCTTAATGACCAGCTCTCCTCTGGCTCATTCTAATCGCAATTAGCCAACTCAGAGAAAACACAAACATTTAGGCAGTCAGCAGAACCCCATCATTGAGATTCAAATGAGATGTTACACCTGCCACTCTGGTGTGAGCCCGGCTAGAGGAGCAAACATGTACAACACCATTTAGAGCCCACTTCCACTGTTTCTTTTTAAAATACAAGCTGTACTTCCTGATTATAAATGATGACATCACACAAGAAGGTTACCTAGCAACCATGTTAAAGGCTGGGCATGTTACGGCGGCGTGACTCTTTTACTTCCTACAGTGTCTTTAGTGAGCAGGTTTGATACAGGACTAAACCAGACTCTTTCATCAGTAGAAGAAACCAAAATTAGCTAGTATGTTCAAGATAAACTTACACTCTGTTGTAACGGGGTTCAGTACTTTGTTGGTTGAGTTCTGTTGAAGTCATTGGTAATTACGTCACTACTTAGTGCATTTGGCCTGATTTCTTTGACTCTAGTGCGTGCTCATAGGGACTTTAGCTCTGCTGTGTTTTTGTCCAAAAGCACAAGGATAAAAGAGCACTTTTATTGCCAAAGTGATGTTGGAACATTGAATAATACTTGAAAAATCTCCTTTAATTCCCCATGCGCCCCACAAAAGCTCTCCTTACACTTTAAGCTCCTTATCCTGCGCCGTTCACCTCCTCGTCATCCGGAGCTAAACTCATTAAGGTTACAATGGCAGCAGTCTTCTGACGGAGAGAAAACGCTTCAGCCAATTTGTGCTATCAGGGCCATCGCCGTTATCAGCTGCCTTGTTTACCTCCAACAAAACACTATTGAGATCTGGAGTCGCCGACACTCTGGAGTGGTAATTAAAATGATAAGTGAGTTCAGATCTTGTTTCCCTCTCACTTTTGCCATAGAGTAAATGCTAATTAAACAAGCTTCATTAAATGGCCTTCTTGGGTGGATTTGGCTGAGGGGACGTGAAAGATGAAAATAACTTTGGTGCTGTGTTGGAGTTGATTAAAAAGGCTGATTGGAGATGTGGAAGTGGTTGGACGCCTGCAGGTCTGGATCAAGTGGCTCCTATAGAAGGTTCAGTAAACATAAGTGTGCCCAGTGGGTCTCATTCACACGGATCCACAGCTCACGTCCTGCTTAATGAGAAACAGAGGCATGCCCCATTCACCAACAGCACATTTACATCTTACATTTACATTTGCATAAAGATAAATATGCATGTTCTAGGTAACACCTTTAAACCGCTGCACATACCGGCTCAGTCAGTGAGTCTGTGACATGAGAAAATAGGATTTACATTTGGTTAGTGAAACTCATTCTGATGAGGCACATTAAGGCGAGGAAAAGGGGAACAGGGACACACATTTCGGCTGTTGTTTGCTCACCTGAATGTAAGAACAAAAAAAATAAAAGTGTTTTCATCAGGTTGTGTTTCTAAATAAAAATGAGGCATTTTACAGAATAAAACGAGCACAACTGCACAGTATGAAGGAAACACTGACATAGCCAGGTTAACTGAGATCTTTCCAAGACTGTAAAGTCTGGTGTGTGTAGGAGCAACATGTTGTATACTACTATTCAAATGTGTGTCTAGTAGTGATGCGCGGGTCAGGCATTTTTACAACCCGCGGGTCCCGCACTTTTGACAATACATGACCCGCCCCAACCCGCCTTGCACAGCCGAGTGTATTTGTACACCCGTCCCGCCCGCGCCCGCATAGCAATAATATTGTATAAAATCCATCAACGTTCAAGGCGGACCAAACGACCAAAAGTAACATTACAGCTGACTTTAATGTAGAGAAAAGTGAACAATATTCATCCTGCATTAAGTAGATGTGTAGATGATTACTCTCAGAACCCGTTTTAGTCAAACTGATGTTTTTGTTACGCGTTCGTCTTAACGCGGGCATTCCAAACAATCCTTGGCATTTCACACTCGCACTTTTTCCCCGCTTGCTCGTCTAAATGAAAGCAAATGTCCGCGCTCTTCGATCCTCGTTGCACCGAGCAGCTCACATGAGGCAGGTTGTTTGGTAGATCCAATAAAACACAAAATAATAAAGTCCAACACAAAAGCGCGATGGTCCCGGTCTGTGTTTGTTTCACGTGACGCAGATCGTGTTGTTCCTGCAACAGCGTGGCTTTGACCAATGAAAGAGCAGATTCTCTCCTCACTGCGTGATTCTGTTACAGAGATCATCTAGAGAACAGAGCACGCTTCAGTGTATGGGGAGCGATCTAAATGATTTGTAAGATATGCAACGAAAATGACTGTTGTCAAAAACTGACCCGCCTCAGCCCGCCCCGCAATGAAGACGCAATTTCTCCAGCCCGCCCCAACCCGACCCGCGGGCCACCCGCGGGACCCGCGGGTAACGGGTCAGCCCGCGCATCACTAGTGTCTAGGCCCAGCTTGATGAAATGGGCCATGTCCTGGACCAGACAATAACAGGTTAAGTAGCCTACTCATTAAAATAATATTTTTGTTATGTCATTTAAATGGATAGGACGTAATGTAGGTTTAGTCCCAGTTCAGATTTTGTGGTCTGGTCTTGACACTGGGTTTGTTTAGGGTCCGTTGTGTGTCCGTACTGTTTTTATCTGACATTATGTCTGGTAACTAGTTTTGTTTTCAGTTGTTTGTGGATATTTACATAACGCTCAGACATGGGATATTTTGTGCTGTCACTTAAAGCAAAGCTGTAGAACCTATTTCTAGATCTGTAGTTGGACCCTCAGACCAGACCCTCTAAAACCTCTGGCCCACTAAAGATATAGAGTTGAATAGTCTTATATAGTTTATTGTAGAGATGTAAGTCTACTGGCCGTTGCCTGGGTGATGTTTTGTAAATTCTCTCAGGTTTCACACACAGCCTGTTGAATATGAGTGGCTCTCACGCACCGATCCTCAAATCCCACTTTAATATTATAATAATGTATATTTATTTTGCACAAGCTCTGGGCTTTGAACATCAGACGAATGTTGTAAATTGACTGTTTAATAAAAAGCTGTGTCTGTTTTAGTTTTAGTACATTTTGTTTATCAGAGATTAGTTCTGTAAACAACCTGTTTATCGTTTGTCACAGACACAAACAAAGCTTCCTTCAAACACAAACAAAACGTTCCTTGTCTAACTTTTGGAGTTTGCAAATCAGTCAAAAAGAACATCTATAATTTCAAACTGATAACTCGGACCTCTTAGTGATGTGTCAACAGGAACATTTCAACTATCAGCTGTGATTCTTAAAGCAGAAGTTACAAACATTGTCTAAGAACGTCATGTTTAATGAGACTTAATGTTAGTAAAGCTCCAGTTTTGTCCAATCAAACGTGTCTATGTGTCCTTTCTAAAGACAGGAGCTTTCTAATACAGGTTCCATGTCTAAATCTGTACAGCAAGATGCTTTTGGTGGTTTTCATAAAACAAAATAAAATGATGCATTATCCTTCGTGTTTGAATCCATTTGGTGTCACAAAAGCCTTGGTTTGTCCGAATTACTAGAGTCATTATTTAGTTTAGCTTTGTCTTCAGTCATAGCTCTATGGAACATTGTTTCTTCTTCAAATGTCATCTTTTCCCATTTTATTATACATCATCTTGTAATGCAAGCTTAAAGACTTCTTTAGTTCTTATCTTATGTACTGTTGTGTGAGGTCAAGAGCAGAGCGAGTGTCCTGAGACAAGCTCCTCTCACACATGTTCCTAACACAGCCTCGTCTTGTCACTGACTGTTTAATTACACCAGCGCAGAGCCGCGGGCTGGAGATTGTCTGTGCGCCGCTATCGTTCCACCAGCACGCTTTGATCCGCCCGGCTCGCACTTCATCAACGGCATTTCCATTCAGTGCGCGGACTCCGGCGGTCGTTAGAGGAGTACACAGTGTGCTGAGGCCATTAGCCCGGCAGAGGCTGACTGACAGGCACAGTGAGGAGGCAGCGGAGGAGAACCCACAGAGCAGTGTGAACTCACCCACAGTCAGGCACAGTGAGGAGGGAGCGGAGGAGAACCCACAGAGCAGTGTGAACTCACCCACAGACAGGCACAGTGAGGAGGGAGCGGAGGAGAACCACAGAGCAGTGTGAACTCACCCACAGTCAGGCACAGTGAGGAGGCAGCGGAGGAGAACCCACAGAGCAGTGTGAACTCACCCACAGACAGGCACAGTGAGGAGGGAGCGGAGGAGAACCCACAGAGCAGTGTGAACTCACCCACAGACAGGCACAGCAGACTTTAGATCCAGCCCAAAACCTCCAGCCCGACCCGGACCCTACACCTAGTGTCTGAACCTGACCAGTCATTCTGTGTCTTCAGAACCAGAGGCACTTCCTGTCTACTGCACATCTCTCTTCCTCATCCTTTCCTTGCTGCGCACATCCACATCTACTCTCATTCTCTCTCTCTTTCTCCGCTTGTATGAAAGACGTGGCTTTACTCTCTCTTTCTTCCTCCTCTTTTACTTGCTTCGTGCATGTCAGACGTACAACACAAGCCTCCCGTCTTTCTTCTCACTCTGTGCCTCAAACACACCGTCCCTTCTCGCGTTGTGTAGTTGACCACTTCAAACACCACAGTGGTTTGTTCTGTGTTCAGTGGCTCTACACCCGGCCCGACTCGACCTCCACCTGGCCCGAGTGGGAAAGTAGTAGAAATCTGAAAGCTGCTCAGGGTTTGAACTCATAGCTCCAAAATATGTTCCAAGACACTTCCAAAAAGAATTGTATGTAATCACAACAGCTCAATTAGCTTTTTTGTTTTAATTATTTGGCAAAGTTTATGGCAGCCAAATAGTCCACATTATGACCATCTGAGTTTAACATCCGAGTGCTGATTCTCTCTCAGGAGTCAGTCTGGTCCATGACTCGACTAGGAAGGCACACAAAGGTGGGGGTCTGGGCTCCTCCCTCAGACAAACTTGTTGCTCTCTGATAGATTCAAGCAATATACAATACAGCTGTTTAAAAGACACATGCAACTGGCCCAGACAAAAATAATAGAGGCCCTAGAAAGTATTTGGACCTAAAAATGCATGCATGTCTTCAGGACGACAACTAGTCCTTGTGCAGTTTGTGAAATGAAAAATACATTAATGAACATGGAGGGCCATAAAGCCATGTCCATGTAGCTTATGTTTCTGTGACAGTTGCACATTGACAGGACTGTCCAGCTCTGTAATACGTCTTGAGCCTCAGATCGATAATAACTGCGAACACGTGTTTGTGAAATGTTAGAAACTGTAATCATTTATTGTTTTGCCAAATTTCTAGTGTTTTTGGACTGAAATCAACCATATGGACACCAGTCAGCACAGCTGGTTTAGCCTGACAGGACATTTACAATTGAAAATGTTTCTGGTCAATACAATCTCACAGAATCACAGCGGATCTCAACCTGAGCAACATCTGTGTGCTCATGGCACCTTTTCAAACTCAAGTCTAAATTGATTTGGAGGAATGTATTTAAATATCAATTTCATATTTGATACTACAATTTTTTTTTTTTTTTTTTTTGACAAGAGATTGACTTTCTTAGGCCAAGATAAAAAAAAAAAAAAAAAAAACATATATATAGGTAAATAAAAAGAGAAAAGTTTTGTTTTCCATGTTTTCATATGTAGTTCAGTCATTTATTTATTTTAAAACACTAAATAGTTCTAAAACGGCTTAAATACAAACAGACTTCCTGAATTTTGAACAGGAATTCAAAACTCCCCCGCCTCTTCATAGCAATAAGCCCTGCCTCTTTATAGCGATAAGCCCCGCCTCTTTATAGTGATAAGCCCTGCCTCTTTATAGCAATAAGCCCTGCCTCTTTATAGTGATAAGCCCCGCCTCTTCATAGCAATAAGCCCTGCCTCTTTATAGTGATAAGCACTGCCTCTTTATAGTGATAAGCCCCGCCTCTTTATAGCGATAAGCCCGGCCTCTTTATAGCGATAAGCCCCGCCTCTTTATAGCGATAAGCCCCGCCTCTTTATAGTGATAAGCCCCGCCTCTTTATAGTGATAAGCCCCGCCTCTTTATAGCGATAAGCCCGGCCTCTTTATAGCGATAAGCCCCGCCTCTTTATAGCGATAAGCCCCTGTCAAGTCACTTTTCGTACCGGTAACCCGATTCGACCGGAAGTTCCTTTTTAGGTCAATGACGCATGTGCAGACTGAAATTACGTCTTTTAAACACATTATTTGTAAGTGTGCTGTTCATATTATTTTTTTATATTGATATTTATGAATGTATCTTGCAAAAGTTTGCCAATAGAAAACCCAAAACGGCACATTTATTTATCGCCATTTTAAGCTAACAGTTAGCAGTAGGAACTAGCTTAATCAGGCATTTACGGCTTTAAACGGTAAAAGTCTCATTTTACACTCAATTGCTTTGTTGAAATCTGTAAGGGAATTTTGTGTTTAATAGATTAGTTTCGTCTGTGTTTAATTAAAATTTCAATACGAATAAAACAATGTAAAAGAAGTAAAGCTAACGGTACGAATCGGGTCTTCCGGTACGAAAAGTGACGTGACAGCCCCGCCTATTTATAGCGATAAGCCCCGCCTCTTTATAGCGATAAGCCCCGCTTCTTTATAGTGATAAGCCCCGCCTCTTCATAGCGATAAGCCCCGCCTCTTCATAGCGATAAGCCCCGCCTCTTTATAGTGATAAGCACCGCCTCTTCAAAGCGATAAGCCCCGCCTCTTTATAGTGATAAGCCCCGCCTCTTTATAGCAATAATCCCCGCCTCTTTATAGCGATAAGCCCCGCCCCTTTATAGCGATAAACCCCGCCTCTTTATAGCGATAAGCCCCGCCCCTTTATAGCGATAAGCCCCGTCTATTCCAGACAGCATCAGTATTTTCTTTGACCGTCTTGTGCCTCTTTTCAGTGCTTCTCATATTTAACGAAAGCGTATGTGAGCTGGATCAGACTCGATGCTCACTGAAGCGACTCCTGTGTGTATTCTGTGAGGTCCTCTGGTGTAATGTCTTCAAACAAATCTTTTAAAAGTCACAAGGATCGTGACTGTGCATCAGCGTTTGTGAACATGGCCTTTAATAACACGTGTGGAAGCGAGACAAGCCAATCACCACGCTGTCAACACACCAATCAATTACAACAGAGAGATGAGCCCTTCTAACTGCTCCAGGACGCTACGCACAAATATAAGCAATTTATATACAATCTGAGGCGCTGATGGATTGGACGCGCACAAACTGCCTCCCCAAGAATTGAATTGTCCAGGTTGATTGCATTTAATCAGGCAATCATCTCGTTTCAACTTTTTAAACTTGGGCACATTCACAGCGTATAAGCTCAAAAAGTGTTGCTGTACAAAAGCTTCTAATAATTAGAGGGAGATCATTTCGTGGATGAATTGAAAAGGTTGTGGTAATGCGGATTTTGATATTGAGGAGGAAATGACAGAGCTTAGGGACGCAGCTACTCCACAGACTTTAATTTGGGCAATTTCAGGAGTTATTAATCATGCATGGCTTCTTAATGTAGCGGGCAGGAAATTTGTCTTAAGAGCACGGAAAGATAAACAGAGTCTCAAAGAGCATTTCTGCAGGATTAAACATCCACACAGAAAGTCAGAGGAGCCGGTTGGAACAAATCTCTTCTGTTTGTTCACATTTTCTAACTCTGGTTTGAAACGGACAGTTGTGTTTCTGGTGGAAGCTTTTGCACAATCAAAACAGAAGAGTCTTCTACATAAAGGACCAAACAGTCAGTCAACCTCCTCTGTATCACCAGTGAGCTCTATGGACGACATCATCACCAGTGAGGACGCATCTAGTGGACGACATCATCACCAGTGAGCTCTATGGACGACATCATCACCAGTGAGCTCTATGGACGACATCATCACCAGTGAGCTCTATGGACGACATCATCACCAGTGAGCTCTATGGACGACATCATCACCAGTGAGCTCTATGGACAACATCATCACCAGTGAGCTCTATGGACGACATCATCACCAGTGAGCTCTATGGACGACATCATCACCAGTGAGCTCTACATGGACGACATCATCACCCAGTGAGCTCTACATGATGAATCATCACCAGTGAGCTCGGACGACATCATCACCAGTGAGCTCTATGGACGACATCATCACCAGTGAGCTCTATGGACGACATCATCACCAGTGAGCTCTATGGACGACATCATCACCAGTGAGCTCTATGGACGACATCATCACCAGTGAGCTCTTATGGACGACATCATCACCAGTGAGCTCTATGGACAACATCATCACCAGTGAGCTCTATGGACACATCTCACCAGTGAGCTCTATGGACGGCATCATCACCAGTGAGCTATAACGGACGACATCATCACCAGTGAGCTCTATGGACGACATCATCACCAGTGAGCTCTATGGACGACATCATCACCAGTGAGCTCTATGATCATCACCAGTGAGATCTCACCAAGATGACACTCATCACCAGTGAGCTCTGATGTACGACATCATCACAGTGAGCTCTATGACGACATCATCACCAGTGAGCTCTACATAGATGACATCATCACCAGTGAGCTCTATGTAGGACATCACCAGTGGCTCTATGGACGACATCATCACCAGTGAGCTCTATGGACGACATCATCACCATGAGCCTAGACACATCATACCAGGACCTAGGACGACATCATCACCAGTGAGCTCTATGGACGACATCATCACCGTGAGCTCTACATAGATGACATCATCACCAGTGAGCTCTATGGACAACATCATTACCAGTGAGCTCTATGGACGACATAATCACCAGTGAGCTCTACATGAACGACATCATCACCAGTGAGCTCTATGGACGACATCATCACCAGTGAGCTTATGGCGACATCATCACCAGTGAGCTCTATGGACGACATCATCACCAGTGAGCTCTATGGACGACATCATTCCAGTGACTCTATGGATGATGATGACGAATATTTATTATTTTATTTATTTTTTTTATTATTATTTTTATTATTATTATGTTTTTCAAATGGATATCATTTTTTTGTTTGTTTTGTAATATAAGAAGTGAATGTGTCTCGTCAGTACGAGAAATCAACAGACTGAACATGTGTGAATTTATCTTTTTGATATTTCATCACAATATAAACATCATCACATTGTACAACATGAACACAAGAGTCTGTCAGATCTCACAACATTACACACGGAGCCATTTCACAAACTCACAAATGCTTCAGACAGTGTGTGTACCTTGAGCTGTTCGAGGTCGGGCCGCTCCATGCTGACCACAGAGGCCAGCAGCTGCTCCTCCAGGCCGTCCCGGGTCACGGTGAAGTTGATGAGGGTGCACTGGGCCTGGAGCTCGGGCTGGTAGTGAGGGTTGGCCAGCTTTGTGTGCAGAATGAGCCGGAAACTGGGGTTGTACTCGCACTCCTTGTCACCGATCTTTATGTACCTGTCACAAATCATTTTAAACATGTCATGACTATGACAGAGTTGGGACCAAGTCATTGCTCAGGACGTCTCAAGTGAGTCCCCAAGTCCAAGTCAAGGCCCAAGACACAAGTTTCAAGTCTTTGTCCATTTCATCAAGTCAAGTCCTGCATTTAGATATGTTGCACTTTGTATACAATGTCTGAAAATCTGATATTTTAATAATTGAATAATATTATTTTTTATTAAATTTATTCAGGTAAGGCCTTCAGCCAAAACTCCTTCATATGTTTCTATTCGCTTTGTGTTTATTTTAATTCACCTAATTTACAGAGTTCTGGAACACTGTAACTCCAAAGACTGTTTGCTCAAAATGCATTTTCCTTCACAAGGTCTTCAATATCAGCCTCCATCAGCCTCCATCAGTCTCTTTCAGTCTCTTTCAGTCTCTTTCAGTCCTCATTTTGAACTGGACACTGTTCATCAAAAAGCATTCATTTCAAGAAGATCTGTGTCAGAAGCTTCAACTGCGAGTATAAATCTAACTCTAGAACTGAAGACAGGTCCAAGTAGCACTGGAAGAAGGTCAAGTACCATCAGTAGTACATGCACCCCACTTTGAGAACCACTGTTAATGATCAAGTTGAAGGCTGAGGTACTGCTTGTTTAAGTTCAGTTTTGTTCAGCTTTAAAACAAGTGGCCTGGCTGCTCAGGTGATCACTTTACCACCACATCAAAGCTTTCTGTCTTTGGAGTTTGACTTCTGGACCTGACTGTGACGTGTCTCCAGACCTGGACCTGACTGTGACGTGTCTCTGGACCTGGACCTGACTGTGACGTGTCTCCAGACCTGGACCTGACTGTGACGTGTCTCTGGACCTGGACCTGACTGTGACGTGTCTCTAGACCTGGACCTGACTGTGACGTGTCTCTAGACCTGGACCTGACTGTGACGTGTCTCTAGACCTGGACCTGACTGTGACGTGTCTCCAGACCTGGACCTGACTGTGACGTGTCTCTAGGCCTGGACCTGACTGTGATGTGTCTCTGGACCTGGACCTGACTGTGACGTGTCTCCAGACCTGGACCTGACTGTGACGTGTCTCTAGACCTGGACCTGACTGTGACGTGTCTCTGGACCTGGACCTGACTGTGACGTGTCTCCAGACTGGACCTGACTGTGACGTGATTGTAGTTTTAGTACAAAAGCAGCTCAAACTGACAGATGTGTGAATATGTTACTCGGGACTAGGGATGCACCGATCCAGCTTTTTCAGTTCCGATACCGATTCCAATACTTTGGCTTAAGTATTTGCCGATACCCGATATTAACCGATACCAGTGTAAGAATTGAAATACTTTATTTTTCTTATCAAAGCATAAGACTTTTGGTTATGTAGTGTTATGTAAATCTTAATTCTAGTGTAAGTCACAACTTAAAAACTTAATCTGAACAAAATGTCAAACATTATCCAATTAAAGGCACAACTATGGTATCGACCGAACCGATATCATGGAGCCAATACCCGATCCAGCAAAATTGCCTGGATCGGCACCGATATCCGATCCCAATATCGGATCAGTGCATCCCTACTCGGGACATCTCTAAGCTCTATGATGATGCCTGCCTCAAACTGCTCTGCTACTTTTAGTCAATGTTTTTGGATCTGTCACTATTCAGAAAAAAAAACGATAAAATAAAATCCAGATTGATTTATTACCACAACCAGAAATGAAAGTTAATTAAAATTGAACAGTTGCATGAAAATCGTCAGTGTGGCTGTGCACAGAGGACAGTCGCTCTAACTGTTTAAATGACGCATATGAAGTCATTATTTGTTTATCATGGAGGACAAAGGAACAAAAACAACAATTACTGTGAAATTGTATTCATTTGTCTGAGTGTGAAAGGACCCATTTAAAGGCATCGGCTGATAGCCACTGTTTCCAGAAAATGAAACACAGAAGCTGACATTATAAATTACAGCATGTTAATTATAAAACAACAAGGAAAGTGAAAAAAAAAAAAATCCCATTTTTGATCCTCGGCTCAGGGTCAAAGTGTTTAAGTCAGTGGAACACGAGGATGTGAAGCACAGACAGGAGTGTGGGGGAACTTTGTGAATCAAAAATACATCTATATAATATAATAAATATAAACAAGCACAACTACAGCTGAATGTTGAGTTGGAGAATGATGCTGGATTACTCCTCATAAAAACATCACTCTGCAGAGTCAGAATGTCTCAAGTAAAATCTCCATTGGTTTAACTTTAGGTTAAACAAAAGTGTTCCTGGAGTGTGAAGTCATGTTCTGAACTCTACAGGAGAAAACACGTATTGTTTGCATTTTTTTTTTTATCTTTGATGATTTAGTTCCTGACTTTGGATGGTTCCTTTGTTTAACAAATGTCAGTAGTATAGTGTGATCTATCATTATGTGTGTGTGCTAAAGCTGGTGCACACTTTAGTCATGCTTCATTACAAGTCTCAGATTAATGGAAGTGTCTCTGTGCGCACACAATCAAAGAACACCAGCAGAAAGTCCAGGTGGATCCCTGTGTTTTTGATGAAAATGTTCATTTTACTAATCACATACAATATTTTGCTACAAAGATTAGAACCAATCTCTCTTTCGTTTCATCCGTGGAGAGAAAACTACATAAAACTGTTGTTTAGTAAGCTGGGTTCTGTGAAGAGAAGTGTGTGAAAGTATTTATGAATACAATCATCTTCTCACACGTGTCAGCTCGTGATCCCAGGTCTCTTCGACAACTCTCTGTTCACTCTACAAAACAACTCTAAAGGTTCCTGATAAAAAGCTTGGACACTGGCACCACTGTAGCCACATAGAGGATGTTTAAATTGCTGTATGTTTCCTCCTAAAACTGCACACATGGATAAAAACATTCATTATGGCAAATTCTCTATAATAATAATAATAATCATTTCAAAGTGTCAGTTTGTGTGTATTTGTGCAGACAGGTGTGGAAAAGCAGCAGGCCCAGTGTGATTGGACAGAGCCACGTACCGGCCCTTTTTGATGGTCTCTCGGCCCAGCAGTGAGCCCAGGACTGGATCTAGAGTCTCCTCCATGTTTTCTATCAGGACCACTTCTCCTGCTGCCAGCGCTCGCTCAATGGAGTCCAGGTATCTGCCAAAACGTCACACAGCATCAGCCAAACGGTCACCATCAGTTACCATGGAATAAGAGTTTATGATGCCAAAACACCATCACATCCTCGCTATGGCTCAGTCAGTAAGATATGTACGGCTCAATCATTACAATGTGTATGACCCAATCATTACAATGTGTATGGCTCAGTCAGTAAGATATGTACGGCTCAATCATTACAATGTGTATGACCCAATCATTACAATGTGTATGGCTCAATCATTAAGATATGTACGGCTCAATCATTAAGATATGTACGGCTCAATCATTACAATGTGTATGGCTCAATCATTACAATGTGTATGACCCAATCATTACAATGTGTATGGCTCAATCATTACAATGTGTATGGCTCAATCATTACAGTGTGTATGGTTCAATCAATACAATGTGTATGGCTCAATCATTACAATGTGTATGGCTCAATCATTACAATGTGTATGACTCATCATTAAGATGTGTATGGCTCAGTCAGTAAGATGTGTACGGCTCAATCATTACAATGTGTACGGCTCAATCATTACAATGTGTATGACCAATCATTACAATGTGTATGGCTCAATCATTAAGATATGTACGGCTCAATCATTACAATGTGTATGGCTCAATCATTAAGATGTGTATGGCTCAATCATTACAATGTGTATGACCCAATCATTACAATGTGTATGGCTCAATCATTAAGATGTGTATGGCTCAATCATTACAATGTGTATGACCCAATCATTACAATGTGTATGGCTCAATCATTACAATGTGTATGGCTCAATCATTAAGATGTGTATGGCTCAATCATTACAATGTGCATGGCTCAATCATTACGATGTGTATGGCTCAATCATTACAATGTGTATGACTCAATCATTAAGATGTGTATGGCTCAATCATTACAATGTGCATGGCTCGATCATTACGATGTGTATGGCTCAATCATTAAGATGTGTATGGCTCAATCATTACAATGTGTATGGCTCAATCATTACAATGTGTATGACTCAATCATTACAATGTGTACGGCTCAATCATTAAGATGTGTATGGCTCAATCATTACAATGTGTATGGCTCAATCATTAAGATGTGGATGGCTCAATCATTACAATGTGTATGGCTCAATCATTACAATGTGTATGGCTCAATCATTACAATGTGTATGGCTCAATCATTACAATGTGCATGGCTCAATCATTACAATGTGTATGGCTCAATCATTACAATGTGTATGGCTCAATCATTACAATGTGTATGGCTCAATCATTACGATGTGTCCAGAGTGTCACAATGGATTCAAAGATTATTATTATTATTTTAATTGTGTTTATTATAATCATTATTAGTATTTTAAATAAAGTTTAACAAGTGCCATTGGTGTGTAGGATGTTGTTACGTCACATTAACACAGTAGTTTACATCCTTCATGTTTGTTGGTCACGTTCAAACAGAATGCTACGTTAATAATGCTATACTATATTTTGTGCTTGAAATAAAGTCTAATATTCCTGTTTCCTCCGTCTCCAGAAAAGCGAGTATACTGACCCTCGCTGGCCCATGCGGATGACCCTCAGGCCGTCTCCGTAGCGGTTCTTCACCCACTTGACGCCCTGGAGCTGAGGGTCCACCATGAGGGGCCAGCGCTGACACGAGCTCAGGATGGTGGCGTTCTCCGTGGACATGTGGTCAGCCGGTAGACCCTGGTTCTGCCACGTCGCCACATCTGCGTCGTCTGTCAGCATGGTCAGAGGGTCCAGGTCAGAGGTCACAGGGATGGGCACCTGACACAAGGAAGAGACCGATTGTGACACAGACCTGTCAGTGAGTAGATGCAGAGAAACTAGTTTGGTATTTAGTCCTGTGTCTGTAAAGATTCTTCTTCCCCGCCCACTTTTCACCCCAGCACACTTCCTGCTTAGCTCTGTAGCTAACATGTTAGCTCATGTGATCATCTCAAATAGATATACTGAGTGACTGAATTGTACAAGACCTAAGCTTTCAACGTGCACTGTATGTGATCATGACTTTCACTGAAGAGATGAAACTAGTTCTGGCAGACTCAGTCAGTTCCACACAAGAAGTGGATTTAACTTATTGGCCAGTGTAGCTAAACTTCTGTCACTCACTACTTCAAATGGACAAGGAGGAGAGAAAAGAATGAATGACATTACCTTAATTATACAGTTCTATTTGCAAAAAAAATATGATTGAAACTGGCTTCTTTATGAGACAACACAGCTGTGCAGAACTCCTATATTTTAATGTTTAGAGTAGCCTTTTGTGTAACTGTGGTCATATCGTCTGCACCAAACACAAGGGATCACGTTCTCTTTCTGTCACAGAGGTTCGTTTTCTAACCTTTGCTATAAATGGTTTAATGTAATCTTAGAGCAGTGAAATGAAACCATAATAAAATTGAGTTAATGCGAGGTCCTTCATCTTTGAAAGCCTATAAAAGCCTTAAAAAGCTTCGGTAAAGAGCAGGTCATATCTGCAGAATTATTCTACTGACGCTGCGTTTGGGTTTAATGGATCGAGTGCAAATGAACCACAATCTCATAATGATGGAGTCTGTCTAAAAACAGTGTTTAATATAATGAATATGTGTTTACGCGGCATTATGAATGCAAAAACAAGACGTCTTGTGTTTATCATGGCATCACTACTTTGACTAGGAGGGAGACAACACTGTTTCCACCATGGAGCTAGTGTAAGATCTGAGTACAGTATTTCTAGTTTGTAGCTGTTCAAGTCAGTCGTAGTGGTCGCTGCGTTGGTCCTGTAGATGGAAAATCCCTCCTTTCCTTAAAGCACAATGCAGACACACACTGCTGGTGTTCAGCACAAACAACATACAGCTCCGACGTATTCTCACATTCTACATGTTTTCCCAAACTGCACCTCAAACAGACTTGCAAACGTGGGAGATGCCCTGAGGCCTTTTAGTGACGCCCAGTGGGTGTGGACAGCTTCAGACATGGAGAGTGAGCCTGGAGCGTGATGTGAGTTTGTGTTTTCTTACTGTCACTTCAACACTCTTTGCAGACGAATGTATGAAACCTTTACAGAAGTGCATTTTCTAAAAATTAAAATGAGAACATAGAAGGGTTAACTTGCCCAACACTGCAGTTTGGTTGATGGCAATAGAAGTTTGGGCTTTATTTGTAAATTGTAAATGCTGTTTACCATAATTCTGACTGACTCATGAAAATGAACCGTCAGCGCCTCTAATAACTGCAAAACTGGTGATTAATAATGATTAAGGATGGGACGAGACAGAATTTTCATGAGACGAGCCACGAGATTGAGACGAGACAAGACTTTTAAATAATTTGCATTAATTGTTTCAATTTATAATTTAAACAAGGCTAATTTGATTTGTATTATTTATTATTGTTAGTTTATATTCTTTTAGTTTAGCTTTACCTTTCATTATGTGTATCACATAAAAAAAAAAAATCTCAGGAGACAGTTTAGTACGTGTGTGCACAGTATCGTGACAGTTTGATCTCGCGAGATCTCACAGCACGAGATCTCGTCCCATCCCTACTAAAGATACAAATACAAATGAGTCATTTATAGGCGGTTCAGGTGGGTTGAGTCTTAGCCCATGTAAAAAGCTCCTTTGCTTTAGCGTCAAGTCAGTTCAATAAGCCTCGTGTAAGGCTAACAGACTTTTGGGTCTTGATTCATTTATAACTGGCTACAAACACAGAAACAAAAGATGAGAAACAAGCAAAAATGTGGCGTTCTGTGCACATGGAGCAGCTATTTTATTAATTTAATTGATTGACCTTTATTTAACCAGGGAAGTCCCACTGAGATTCAGAATCTATTTTGCAGGGGAGCCCTGGGGGAAGGGTCAGGGAGGCATTAATGGACATGTTTTAGTTTTTATCAACACAGTCTTAAATACATCTGAATTACACAAATGATGCTCCAGTGTGAACACGTTCATCATCATAAACTACAAGTGCAGAGTTTCCAATCCGAGAGTCAGGTCAGCTCCTGATCCAAGCTGCCGAAAGTTTTCTAAGAGCTTCTGTGCTGTTGCCTGTGAATTCTGATGATTTGACATGGTCCCCAAAAGTGCATTTGATGTTTTATCAGATCCATGGATTATGTGCAAAGCCTAAACTAGGACTTCTGCAGATATACACATTTTTTTTTTTGTTAAATTGGATCGGGCAGGTCGGGTCACAAAAAAGCTGGCTGGCACATCACTGGTCTGCTCTGTTTATGTGTCGTAGTTCAGTCAGTGTGATAGTATCCAAACCAGTTAGAGAGTGTGCAGACCTGTAGCTGTTGGAAGAAAGGTCTCCAGCTCTGCTCCATCAGGGTGTGTCTGTAAGCTCGGGTGAAGTATCCCAGGTAGGACACGAACGCTGTGATGAGCAGGACGTCTCCACACAAACTGCTCTCCTGCTGTTTAAAACGTGTCCACAGCCTCAGCCCAGCCGGACGTTCTCTGAGCCAGACTCAACTGCACACAAGTCACCTGCACACAAGTTCACAGAGACACTTAGGACTGTCCTAACCCTGCACACAAGTTCACAGAGACACTAGGACTGTCCTAACCCTGCACACAAGTTCACAGAGACACGTTAGGACTGTCCTGACCCTGCACACAAGTTCACAGAGACACTAGGACTGTCCTAACCCTGCACACAAGTTCACAGAGACACGTTAGGACTGTCCTGACCCTGCACACAAGTTCACAGAGACACTAGGACTGTCCTAACCCTGCACACAAGTTCACAGAGACACTAGGACTGTCCTAACTCTGCACACAAGTTCACAGAGACACTAGGACTGTCCTAACCCTGCACACAAGTTCACAGAGACACGTTAGGACTGTCCTGACCCTGCACACAAGTTCACAGAGACACTAGGACTGTCCTAACCCTGCACCAAGTTCACAGAGACACGTTAGGACTGTCCTGACCTGCACACAAGTTCACAGAGACACTAGGACTGTCCTAACCCTGCACACAAGTTACAGAGACACTAGGACTGTCCTAACCCTGCACACAAGTGCAGGGTTAGTCAGAATGATTTGGATCTTTTGAATTGGTAAAACTGACCTAATAAGCTCCTGTCCTAATCATGTTTCACCATCAGCCACGACAAGGAACGTCTGAACTTTAAGAAAAAGTAAAGAAAGGAGACATCCTTTAGCAGAGGAACCTCAGAAGCGTCCTAAAGAGCTATGAGATACCCCACGATCCACAGCACAGTCTGAATTTTCTGAAAAATGTTTATGAGTAATAACTTACAATCTGGTGGTTAATTTATCCACATAAGTAAACGGTTTATATGTTTATAATCAAAAAAGCAGAACAGATTTAGAGTCAGATCAGCACAAGTATAACATTATCATATTTGTGCAACTTGTTGTTGTGATGTGAACACAAACGGACTAAAGAGCATATAGTGTCATGTTTCTGTTTGGGTGAAAGGTGCTGCTGCTGATGAGATAGAATCTAGAATAAGAAGCGCTGTATATATCCTATGCATTATCAACACTATTGTGACTGTCTTAAGCTTCAGCAAAAGAGCTTCACACTGAAGTGAATACAATGAATATTGTACGTGCACTCATTCTATTTGAATATCAGTATCTGACTCTTATGACTGCACATCATCTGTAGAGAGAAGAAGCTGAGGAGAGGTCTTCACCTCAGCACGAGTGAGGCTCTGAGCTAAATGTTCTTTTAGACATTTTCTTGGTTATTGCAAAAAACAATTCACAAGGTGAATCAAACGTCAAAACATTGGCTGGATGACTGCTTTGAAGCCTTGTCTAACAGCAATGATATAAGTATATGTTCGATGTAAAAAGACACGAAATCCAATGTTCTTAGTCTAGAAAAACCCAAAACATACAAATCTTTGGTACCATGTCATACTAGTAAAGCAGTGTGAGATTTGTTGCTGATCCTGCAGGACTTACAAAGTGCTTAAGACCAATGCACTCTTAAACACAAGGTGTAGGATTTTTCTCTGATAAGACAGTTGTTTTGGACTTCTGCGCTTGTCAGAGGTCACCTTTTATCTGTCCATCTGATCAGAGGAAAATCATATGCTTAGTAATCAAGTAGACAGAATCAACTGACCAAAACATTAAGCAAAGTGCTCAGAGCACATCCAGGACTCACGCGGGTCTGTGGAAAGTGTTTGTAGAGTTTTCTTATTCACCTGTGAAGTCATAATAGGAGCATTCTAGCAGTAATCTACGTTCATTTGGCTCATAGACCACAGTGGTTTGCGTTTGGAGCTGGTGTAAAAGGAACCTGCATGTGTCTCACAGTCAGTGTCCGGGAGGCGTCAGGATGGAGGTTTGGGATGGGATTTAAGTCATTAAGGTATTACTAAGCTTTTGAATCTATTATTTGGTCATTTGTTTACTTGTTCACACTTTATTAAGGTTTTCCTAATACAATGTTACCAAAATTCTCTGCATTCTTTTCTTTGCCGTTTTACAGACAAAATAATCCCAAATGTGTGTCCTTCTCAGAGTTAGTCCTGTTTTAGAACGACCGCTACACTTTTAAGACTAGTCCTAGGCCAGATTTAACCTTTTAAATAGTTTAGAGATGGTTCTTGTGTTGAAAACTTTAAGATCTTTGGATGAATGTACTGTATTTTCACTGGAGCGCTGGTGATGGTAATAACAGAGCCTTGAAAAGTACAGATTAATAAAGTGAGTAAAGTTAGGATCCGAGCGCTCTCAAACAATAATCCAGCTCCACACTTTAAGCGTGTGTTTGGATATTTCTCCACAGCCGTGCCTCATCCACACACTGTTATTGCTCCTGCCCTCGTCGGACTTTTCAGATTTGATATATTTGAACATTGCTCTGTGTAAGGTGAGGCCTGACTGGTGAACATGGAGGAGATACATCCACCTTTACTTCTGCTGCAGAGCTTGATATAGTTTTCTCTCAGATATCACCTGTGCCGATGTACAAACACCTTTTCCTTTTCCTCCAGGGATCAATAATGTTGGCCTCAGCTCCTCGCCTCACGCAGCCGGCTCCTTCTCTGCTTCTCCCAGCTCAGCCTCTTTGCCTACATTTGCATGGAGATTGGGGATTGACTGGGATTGGAGCTGGTCTGAATTATTCACAGGATCAGGGTAAAGACGTGTGTGTGGTGTGTGTGCGCTGACAGCTGCACAAACCAAGCAAAACATGCAAGGCATGTGTTCAAACAGATCAAAAATGTGTAAGCGATTCACAGAGGCCACCTCTGAGATGCATTAATTTCATATTGTAATGAGTTGAAATGAGTCCTTTTTTATTTTCTATTGTGTCATTATATTAATTAAATGTCAATGTATTAAGTGTATAACGCTGTATGAGCGGATGTCTGAACAAATATGGTAACAGGATACACCTGTTTCCTGTGAGAGGATATCCTGCTCTGCTTCCTGTAAGCGCTTGCAGTAACATCTTAATATGGGCATTGGCTTCCGTAGTTAGTTGTATAAATATGAGTGTGCTGGAGGCACAAATCAGACCTTCTTAGGGCTCGCTAACTGGTTGCAGCTAGTGAGATTTTGCGTAAGCAATTATACTGCTGGAAGCCATCTGGAGTTTTATCGAGACTTTACTTATTAAAGTACTCTGGTGGGTTATGACTTATAACCTGACTGAATTTACTTTGTATCTGGTTAAGCAGAACAAGTCCGTCTGTTCGCAGCACTTGATCTGTTAAAAACCTAAATTAGAGAACATATAGAGATTAGCCTGTGCTATTTGATAGTAACAGCCTAATACTCGCTTTGTTCTATTACATTTATCTTTGAGTGTAATATTAAAGTTGTTATTTTATTGTACTGTAAGATTATAAGTAATAAATTGTGTCATCACTGGTATACCATAAACCAAGTGTGAACACCTAGTTTTATTTCTTCGGCTGAACCAACCAAACGGTAAGTCATCTTATCTCCTGTTGCGCAATCTGAACCATTGATAAGATATTATCCCCTTCCTATAGTTTGAGTTAATGGGTAATTAACTTAGACGAACTAAAGTTGAAAGTAAGTTGAAGTCAGTTAGTTGAGATTTACTACAAGTAAACAAACTGTGACAAAAAGACACTACTACCCGATAGTGTGTGCATTCGGTACCGAGGCTTAGCGTGTTTTACGATAACTAGTAGGTACCCTCAACATGGCGCCCAACAATGTGGGGCACGATTAATCGATTTAACCGTGTCAAAGACCACAAAATATCAAAACTGAGATAAGAACTCAGAGAACTGACTAGAGCTAGTTTTAGGTAAAATAAAACGAAACGCCTAGTGAGGCCAGAGAACTGGCTGTTCATTTGGGAAGTTAACTATAGACCGGAAATAGAGCGCCCTCCTTGGTGAGATACTGTAAGTGCATTGTTGAAAGTAAACAGCCTGATCACCTGTTTGCGAACAATACACTGGTGTTTCACATAAGACGAGAGCGCTAGATAGCATACGAAATAAAAACGTATTTATCTTAACGGTTTAGTTAATTTAAAAAGTGAATAAGTAAGATTCACGTACTTGCGCAAGAATCAACTTAAGAAGCCATAAGGAAGGATAAGACCCCTTATGCCCTTCTCATCGTTGTCAGGAAGAAAGAAAAATCCTCGTGATAAGTTGAAAAAGGTGAAGCGACGTAGAAGCGTTCCTCCTCCTAGACGTATCCCAAGCGTCCGTATACCTAAGCAATACCTAACCCGTAAGCCAGGAATACGTAAAACCATATTAGCAAACATGTCAAGTAAAAAGGGCAGACACGCTAAAAGACAGGAAGACTATACTAGTCCGTTCCAAGGCGCTAGACGACACTCTACGGAATCAATGTCTAGCGTGTACACTCAAATCGAGTCAGTTTTCCGGACCATTGTATAATAGATACGTGGTTCCTGATAAAAACCGATCTGATGGATCAAAAGATAGGTGAAATCCCGTGGGGTGACTTGACTATCTTAAATCCACGAAATGTTCATGGAAAGGATGACTCCGGCGTGGCATTAGCTATCGCACATCGATGGCCGGAACCAATGGCGGTTCCACCCGGCTTTCAAGCACTAGAGTGCTCGGCCGACTGCAAACCAACTGGCGAAACGCGCGGTATTACGCACATAGTCAGTGGGTATTACTCTAAGTACGATTCCAAAGATAATGAAGGGTCATGGAAGCGACTAGACGCAGTGTTAGCAAATGCCTTTGCCCTCGTCCCACCCACGTAGTATTGCTCACCACCTGGGGGACGGAGCGTTTGGTTATAGGTCAATGGACGCACAAAAAACCATGTTCGAACATGCGCTCCGATGGATGAAGCAAGACAAAAATGTCACCAGAGGCATAGTGTGGGTTCTGGCAGACATTCAGAAGTATCAGAGCTGGAGAAACTGGCTGTTGTCGGAAATAGCCCAACCAGGCATAAGCTTAGAAGCATGGAAAGCACGTCACTTAGAACCACCGCCGTACCCGGACTCACAGGACTCGCGGCCACAAGCTACGGCCCCAGATTTAGAAAATGAGAATCTGAGAGCATATAGTGGCGTGATCAGAGACCTTGAGGAAGCGGCAAGGCGGTTAAATGAAGAAATAGATCCGATCAGGAGTCTATAGACGCTCCTGACGACGTGACCACCGAGCTACAAGACTTAGTAAACCTGGAGGACATGGACACGCCGTTAGGGGAGCGTAGGCAGCCTACGGTTGCCTATGGAAGCGAAGCACAGGGGTTTTACCAAAGGTCAGGAGCAAACCTAAAGTGTAAAAAGCTAACCCACAAACAGAAGGCTATGAAGACTATGATCTCTACGCCTGAAATACAAATACATGATCCTAAATTAATACCAGAACAGCTACAGCTAGAAATAGACGTAGCCTGGCAGTTGTTAAAGAAAGCCTTTGCTGTAGACGGCAATAAAGGCTTATCTAGCTGAAGGAGGCTCCTGGGACCAATGGTGCCTTTTGGGGGAGAGCATCGAGCGTTACGGCCGCTAGAGGTAGGTTAAGAGGTAAGGCAATCTCTGCCTTTGTGGATAATGCAGTGGTAGAGTTCCCAAGAACTAGGTAACGAAGGCTAGTGATCTGCTTAACATTTTTAGGCTAAAAGCGTACAAGGCAT
>CM076401.1:18290449-18422900 GCA_038363315.1 Mugilogobius chulae | reverse complement strand
ATTAATTTAATGATTGACCTTTATTTAACCAGGGAAGTCCCACTGAGATTCAGAATCTATTTTGCAGGGGAGCCCTGGGGAAGGGTCAGGGAGGCATTAATGGACATGTTTTTAGTTTTTATCAACACAGTCTTAAATACATCTGAATTACACAAATGATGCTCCAGTGTGAACACGTTCATCATCATAAACTACAAGTGCAGAGTTTCCAATCCGAGAGTCAGGTCAGCTCCTGATCCAAGCTGCCGAAAGTTTTCTAAGAGCTTCTGTGCTGTTGCCTGTGAATTCTGATGATTTGACATGGTCCCCAAAAGTGCATTTGATGTTTTATCAGATCCATGGATTATGTGCAAAGCCTAAACTAGGACTTCTGCAGATATACACATTTTTTTTTTTGTTAAATTGGATCGGGCAGGTCGGTCACAAAAAAGCTGGCTGGCACATCACTGGTCTGCTCTGTTTATGTGTCGTAGTTCAGTCAGTGTGATAGTATCCAAACCAGTTAGAGAGTGTGCAGACCTGTAGCTGTTGGAAGAAAGGTCTCCAGCTCTGCTCCATCAGGGTGTGTCTGTAAGCTCGGGTGAAGTATCCCAGGTAGGACACGAACGCTGTGATGAGCAGGACGTCTCCACACAAACTGCTCTCCTGCTGTTTAAACGTGTCCACAGCCTCAGCCCAGCGGACGTTCTCTGAAGCCAGACCTCCAACCTGCACACAAGTTCACAGAGACACGTAGGACTGTCCTAACCCTGCACACAGTTCACAGAGACACTAGGACTGTCCTAACCCTGCACACAAGTTCACAGAGACACGTTAGGACTGTCCTGACCCTGCACACAAGTTCACAGAGACACGTTAGGACTGTCCTAACCCTGCACACAAGTTCACAGAGACACGTTAGGACTGTCTGACCCTGCACACAAGTTCACAGAGACACGTTAGGACTGTCCTAACCCTGCACACAAGTTCACAGAGACACTAGGACTGTCCTAACCCTGCACACAAGTTCACAGAGACACTAGGACTGTCCTACCCTGCACACAAGTTCACAGAGACACGTTAGGACTGTCCTGACCCTGCACACAAGTTCACAGAGACACTAGGACTGTCCTAACCCTGCACACAAGTTCACAGAGACACGTTAGGACTGTCCTGACCCTGCACACAAGTTCACAGAGACACTAGGACTGTCCTAACCCTGCACACAAGTTCACAGAGACACTAGGACTGTCCTAACTCTGCACACAAGTTCACAGAGACACTAGGACTGTCCTAACCCTGCACACAAGTTCACAGAGACACGTTAGGACTGTCCTGACCTGCACACAAGTTCACAGAGACACTAGGACTGTCCTAACCCTGCACACAAGTTCACAGAGACACGTTAGGACTGTCCTGACCTGCACACAAGTTCACAGAGACACTAGGACTGTCCTAACCTGCACACAAGTTCACAGACACTAGGACTGTCCTAACCTGACACAATGCAGGTTAGTCAGAATGATTTGGATCTTTTGAATTGGTAAAACTGACCTAATAAGCTCCTGTCTAATCATGTTTCACCATCAGCCACGACAAGGAACGTCTGACTTTAGAAAAAGTAAAGAAAGGAGACATCCTTTAGCAGAGGACCTCAGAAGCGTCCTAAAGAGCTATGAGATACCCCACGATCCACAGCACAGTCTGAATTTTTCTGAAAAATGTTTATGAGTAATAACTTACCAATCTGGTGGTTATATTTATCCACATAAGTAAACGGTTATATGTTTATAATCAAAAAAGCAGAACAGATTTAGAGTCAGATCAGCACAAGTATAAAATTATCATATTTGTGCAACTTGTGTTGGTGATGTGAACACAAACGGACTAAGAGCATATAGTGTCATGTTTCTGTTTGGGTGAAAGGTGCTGCTGTGATGAGAATAGAATCTAGAATAAGAAGCGTGTATATATCCTATGCATTATCAACACTATTGTGACTGTCTTAAGCTTCAGCAAAAGAGCTTCACACTGAGTGAATACAATGAATATTGTACGTGCACTCATTCTATTTGAATATCAGTATCTGACTCTTATGACTGCACAATCATCTGTAGAGAGAAGAAGCTGAGGAGAGGTCTTCACTCAGCACGAGTGAGGCTCTGAGCTAAATGTTCTTTTAGACATTTTCTTGGTTATTGCAAAATTCACAAGGTGAATCCAAACGTCAAAACATTGGCTGGATGACTGCTTTGAAGCCTTGTCTAACAGCAATGATATAAGTATATGTTCGATGTAAAAAGACACGAAATCCATGTTTTAGTCTAGAAAACCCAAAACATACAAATCTTTGGTACCATGTCATACTAGTAAAGCAGTGTGAGATTTGTTGCTGATCTGCAGGACTTAAAAGTGCTTAAGACCAATGCACTCTTAAACACAAGGTGTAGGATTTTTCTCTGATAAGACAGTTGTTTGGACTTCTGCGCTTGTCAGAGGTCACCTTTTATCTGTCCATCTGATCAGAGGAAAATCATATGCTTAGTAATCAAAGTAGACAGAATCAACTGACCAAACATTAAGAAACGTGCTCAGAGCACATCCAGGACTCACGCGGGTCTGTGGAAAGTGTTTGTAGAGTTTTCTTATTCACCATGTGAAGTCATAATAGGAGCATTCTAGCAGTAATCTACGTTCATTTGCTCGGCTTTGGACAAATATAAGCCACAGTGGTTTGCGTTTGGAGCTGGTGTAAAGGAACCTGCATGTGTCTCACAGTCAGTGTCCGGGAGGCGTCAGGATGGAGGTTTGGGATGGGATTTAGAGTCATTAAGTAGTTACTAAGCTTTTGAATCTATTATTTGGTCATTTGTTTACTTGTTCACACTTTATTAGGTTTTCCTAATACAATGTTACCAAAATTCTCTGCACTTCTTTTCTTTGCCGTTTTACAGACAATATAATCCAGATGTGTGTCCTTCTCAGAGTTAGCCCTGTTTTAGAACGACCGCTACACTTTTAAGACTAGTCCTAGACCAGATTTAACCTTTTAAATAGTTTAGAGATGGTTCTTGTGTTGAAAACTTTAAGATCTTTGGATGAATGTACTGTATTTTTCACTGGAGCGCTGTGATGTAATAACAGAGCCTTGGAAAAGTACAGATTAATAAGTGAGTAAAGTTAGGATCCGAGCGCTCTCAAACAATAATCCAGCTCCACACTTTAAGCGTGTGTTTGGATATTTTCCACAGCCGTGCCTCATCCACACACTGTTATTGTCCTGCCTCGTCGGACTTTTCAGATTTGATATATTTGAACATTGCTCTGTGTAAGGTGAGGCTGACTGGTGAACTGGAGGAGATACATCACTTTACTTTCTGCTGCAGAGCTTGATATTAGTTTTCTCTCAGATATCACCTGTGCCGATGTACAAACACTTTTCCTTTTCCTCCAGGGATCAATAAGTGTTGGCCTCAGCTCCTCGCCTCACGCAGCCGGCTCCTTCTCTGCTTCTCCCAGTCAGCTCTTTGCCTACATTTGCATGGAGATTGGGGATTGACTGGGGATTGGAGCTGGTCTGAATTATTCACAGGATCAGGGTAAAGACGTGTGTGTGGTGTGTGTGCGGCTGACAGCTGCACATCCAACAAACATGCACAGGCTGTGTTCAAACAAGATCAAATGTGTCCATAAGTGTCTCAAGTGTGTTCCAAAAACTGTCCAAACGTGTCCATGTGTCGGTCCAAACACGTGTTCAAGCAAGTGTGAGAGTGTGGTCAAGCATGTGTCCAGGTTATCCACATGGTTAAGGTCCACTTACTGTCCACAGAGCTACACAAAGCTTACTTCCTTAATAGGAAACAAATCTTGTGGCATTTTATTCCTTTCTTGGTGCTCTGGAGCTTCTTCTCAGGGCAGGACCACTGATGAGATCCAGAGCCACGCTTCAACAAACTGTGAAGACTGGGTCTGGTCAACCCCGCCTGCGTTTCAAGTCAATTCCATAGCGTACCGGGTAATCAGGTGAGTTTATTTGTGTGATGCAGATGAAACAAAGAGAACGTCATTGGAACGTCTCTCATCTCACACTAAAATTGTTTTTTGCTTCAGTCAATGGGCCTCATTCATGAAATCTCGTAAAATCTGTGCGTAACTTCCACTTTAAGAAGCCGCTGGAAAACTCTATGTGTGATTCAGACGGGTTCGTAATGAGCCAAATTCCTTCCTAACAGCCTTTACGCCAAAATCACCAAACTCAGCTACGAACGATTATTTACATCAAAATGAATAATGCATACTTCCTTATAGGGCAAAAATGGGCCAGACACAGCGCGTCACACACAAGATTTCTGTTGGAGTTGGGAGGAGGAAGAAAGGCAGCAGCGCTTTTGCTGATTAAAAAAAAATTGTTTTACGTATAATAATTTATAAAAATACATAACCTACAATCATGTAGGAATTACAATTTTGACTGAACTATATAAGAAAAAAAATCTGAAACAGCTGATTTTCTGTTCTTACGAGTGCTCCTCAGTGTTCGTAGGATTTGTTCTTACAGATGAACATTTTCCGTTAAAACTAATTTTGTGAATGCCAAAAATGTTCGTAAACAGCCCTTAAGAACAAAGTTGTTCATAAGAACGTGTCATGAATGAGGCCCATGGAGTCTACAGAAATCCACCATGTTTTTCAGTTTCATGTGATATTCTTACATGTATTTTTTCGTCGTGAACAGCCATGTTGATTTTCACATGACAGATGATGCATGTCTCTGATTGGCTAATTAATAATCTGTCAATCACCAATGTCTTGTTGCATAATGCCTTTAATAAGAATGCTGACAAACTCCAGTACAAATCAATCATGGTCCTTAGCAGCCAAGCCAGTGTGTAAATACATTCACACTTGTGGTCGTCTGGAGGAGCAGAGTACGATTCTGATTGAGTACGTCTTTCCTCATGAGTTTAGTCCCAGTTGTTCTGGGTTGATTCCTGCATGTTGGAGTAATCTTGTACAGGGCTGGGTGATGTGGACAAAAAATGTAATCTTGATTTTCTGGAACACTTTGGACAATTTTATTCAAAATCATCAATGACTGCTGCTTTTGAATACAAGTTGCAAACATCTTAAACTAAAAACATAGTTGAGTGAGTTTAGAGCAGATATTTGATCTTTAACTGAAGTAAACTACTGGACTAGTGTCAGAGGAAGTCAAACTACTGGATTTCTTCATGTTTGGAGGGTTAATGTACAGTAACAAGTATTATTATTATAACGCTGCTAAACCCACGCCAGGCTGAGGTCTGGTCTTTGTGCACTGACCTCCATTGTACCATTTGGATGTTTCACATTGTTGATTTGTAAAGACCAAATGAATCAGATTCATGATGGCCGCCGACGTGCAGCTGACCACCGAGTTGTTAAATATGTTGGTTTGTCAAGTGCTCTGTACTTTACAATATTAACAGAACATGGTTTACCAGCTCTGCAGTTATTGTGTCTAAGTCATTTCACATCACTTTGTTTTTCTCAATAAACAAAATGTATCTACTGATGTGATAGCTTTATAGTAAACAGACAGCTCTCTTTTAATGTCAGCACATGTAGATGTGTGGCTTGTATGATGTTTCATGTGTTTGTGAACATACACTACGATTTCCATACAGTTTATTCAAACAAGCATGAATAACTCCAGTGACAGCGGCGAGCTGGATAAAAGTGTATTTTCTGTGTTTGGAGTCATGTCGTGAGTAAGCTAGGTTCACCTCTGACCCCAGGAGGTGTCCCATGACCAGACTGAAGTGCTGTTTGTGTGATTCCGGTTCAAATCCAGCGATCTCAGGCTGTGTTTGTGTGAGCGAGCAGGCTGCAGCTGTTTTACTGTGGCGTGACTATCAGTGACATGACGAGCCATCTGTTCTGCTCTGGATTTAGAAGAACAAAAACTAATCTTGACCTTCACAGTCTAACGAACGGTCTCAGATCTGATTACGCTGGGATTCGATTTGAAGACTCTAATGGGAGAGTAGTCTGCAGCTGAATGAATGAATGGCCTGTACAGGACTGTTGTGCTCTTGGGCAGATCGTCTGGGATGAAGGACAATCAGAACCTCGGATGGATCTGTGTTGAATATTATCCATCTGGAACCATTCCTGCTGAATGTGTTCGTGGTGTTTAATGTGAATCTTTAAACTGATTTTAAGATGTGTCAACTAGTGCCCATCAAAGGAAGGAATGGTACTGGCGTATCCAATGTACATCTGCCAACCGTGTCAGGCAGAACCAACCTGAGCTGAGTTAACCCTTTATAGGGAAGTAACCAAATTTAGTCACATCTGCACACATTCAAAATGGCCTCCTCCTGCCTTCATTTAGATTTGTAAGGTCATGTGTTTCATTGTCAGCCAATCAGGAAGCTATCTGACAAATATGTCCATCATTGCATCTGTCCAATCAGCAGTGGACTGCAACACCTCAAACACGCCCATTTTGCAGAAACTTTTCCATTACCAGCAAAACTAAACATGGTACGTTGATGTAAAGCTAAAATTATTTAGCTAACTGATTCTGTTAAAGATTAAGATTGTTGTCATTTGCATAGTGTTTCTAAAAATTTGAGTATTGTTTGGCTGAAAACATAAAGCACCATATTTGATCATACGCCCCGTTCACCTAAGGCTTGAACTAGAGCACAAGTGCATTTTTACATACATGACTTTTGCAGTTTGTTATAATTAAATGGTTAAGTGCTTCTTGTTATTCTGAGGTCTAGGGCCGGTTCTAGGTTTTGGTGGCCCTAAACAAGATTTTGGTTGTGGACCTTCCATAACCTGTAAAGTTGTCGAACAATAAACACTCATGTATAATGGGGGTTTGGGAGTCCTCCCCCAGGAAAATTTGAATATATTTTGTTAATTTGTGGTGTTTAGTGACTTTAGACATAATATTTTAACTAGAAGTTAAATAGGCTGCTACAAATAATATAGAGTTTTGATTTTTCTTATGCCCTGGACAGTTTTGAAAAAAATTGGTTATTTTATTAAAAAACGTGTCAGGGCTACACTAGGGGCCCCAATCTCAGGTACAGCCCTGCGTTAGTCTGGGGAGATGAGTAAAGCACCTGACTTCATTGGCTTAAACGATGATTTTGAGTCTAGAAGCAGTCATTTCAGTGGGACTACTTTTCTTTGCGTAACATACTGCTTTGTACATAGTTCTTTTTATTTAATTTAGCCTGACATACTGTACTTTGTTCTCCATGAAAATGAGACAGATTTGAATAAAATAAGGACAAATAAGAAGCTACAGTTCTGTAGAACAGCACTGAAAGTTAGAATTGTTTTTTAAAATACAGTTGGGGTCAATTCTTATGGGCAAACTGCATAAACTGGATGTACAAAAAAAACTGATCAGAGCATGTGGCCCCCTCTAGTGATTGTGGCCCTAAACATTTGTTTATAATGTTTATTGCAGGGAGCGGCCCTGTTAAAACCAAACAGTTCCACTGAAGCAGTCACAAAAACGACTCGTGGTATTGTATCTCGTGGTGAATCGTGTTCAGCGCATTATTACCTGTACTTAAGTCACTAAACATCAGAACCAGGCAGGTTATGAACTGAAATTATTGGTCAAAAAATTAAGCACTGCTGCAGGAAGGGGAACATCATGAGGTCTAACCTTGTCTGTAGCATTTGCCAGGTTCATCTGTGCCTCAATGCTGAGTGCAATCACTTTGTCAAGTTCCATGAAGCTGTTGCCTAAGTGACTGAATTGGACTCATAAAAGAAGACATTTGTTCAATGTGTATTGTTTGTAAGTGGTCTCTGACATTGTCCAGCATTTGTTTCTCAGAGTTTTTATAGTTTATATATGTGCATGCGTATTGTTGAAAATATTATGATTAGTCTTGAATGACAGTGAAGCCAGTTACAGTACCTCAACAGAGAGTGATATCTCTAAACAAAGGTTCCTTGCAGCCTGAGACAATAATCAATACATGTTCTTTGCAGTTTGTGTCTGTTTTTGTCATATTTTCTAATATATAATAGTACAGCAGTATATACATTTTATTGTACCTGAAACGGGCAAGGACACATATATGGCCACTTCATTGACATTGATTTGCTAGACAAAGATGAAAAATTTTGATACCTTTTTTTTTTTTTTTTCAAAAATGTCCAGTAACACCCACCATTAGCTTTCTGATGTTAAAAATTATAATTTCCAAAGATTTCAATGAGTGCCCTATAAAGGGTTAACAGACCTGTGAGTCACATCACACTAAGACTCTTTTTCCAGTGTGTACATCAGAGGTTCTCAAACTTTCCAGCACTGGGGCCCCCTTAAACGTACCTGCCCTAAGCCGAGGTCCCCTAAACGCACCTGCCCTAAGCCGAGGTCCCCTAAACGTACCTGCCCTAAGCCGAGGCCCCTAAACGTACCTGCCATAAGCCGAGGCCCCTAAACGTACCTGCCCTAAGCCGAGGCCCCTAAACGTACCTGCCCTAAGCCGAGGCCCCTAAACGTACCTGCCCTAAGCCGAGGCCCCTAAACGTACCTGCCCTAAGCCGAGGCCCCTAAACGTAAACGTCCAGAATATCGCTGGGTGTGGCAAGCGCTTCTTTTGTTCTTTTCTTCTGTTACACAATCTGTTACTGGAGTGAGGAAGGGAGAGCGAAAGTTGTAGGAACGCAAAAGTTTCTGAGTGAGGCAGACAGTGCTCTGGGTGTACACAACTACTGATCTATATGAAAGCGTTATTTGAACAATTCTATCAGACTCAACAATGTCCCACGGCGTGCACCCCATTTGAGAACCTCTGCTCTACATAAATATTGGTTTATCTTAGAACTGCAGTATCCAAATCGAAAAGATGGATGGGTTCATTCCTAGTTCATGTGTCCAAACAAAACTGTGTGCTGCTGTCAAACCAATCACACTCTCAGCCCCTCCTTTCATCTTCTCCTAAAGCTTTTCCAGCAGAAAGCTTAGTGAGAATAACTGAACCCTTACCAGGCGGTTTGCCAGAGAGATGGTCCGTGCTGTGGACTGGGCCTGCTGCTGACACTTGAGCTTGTCTGCTGTGGCTTTCTCAAACTTGGCAGTGAGCTTGGCCAGGTTCTCGTCCAGGACCTGCACACAGAAGAGACATGAGCGCGCCGTTCATCTCAGGGAAGAGTCTGGAACATACTATCAGAGAGTCAAAAAGCTACAAAGAGCTGCTTAACAATATAATGAAATAAGTGATCTGTAGAAACAGACAAGGCAAGTTCTGATGTCCATCTTCACTCATCTCATTAAAATACTTTTTTGCTTTTCTCAGTAATTCTACAGAAAAATACCCAAATATACAGTTTTACCTGATATGACATGAAATAAAACAGAATCGCTCCAGATGTGTCGTCAAAAAGACAACATTACCATTAACACAATGGTAATGTTACAAGATCATTTGTCAAATTGTATCTTCTTGTCCACGTTCATTCTGTTTCTTTTCCACTCAAACTAGACTCTTGGCCCGCTCTCCTTCCACAGTCACCAGAATCCTGTGAGTACATAAAGCCCCACTGAGTCCCAGGCCTGTCCTGCCTCAGTGCAGCTCTCACTTGTCTCTCGTCTCACACCTCAACATTCTCGTCTCTCACTGTGTTTCTGACTGGATTTCTTGCTCAGTCCTGGAGTAAACCACGACCTCACAGACAGAGCGTGGTTCAGGCTTCAGAATGACCCGACCTGAGAGTACTGATAGAGCAGAGCAAAGATGTGTGAGAGGAGAGTGTGAAAGACTGAGAAGTGTGCATGGAAGTGATGCAGGTGCGATGTTGCCTGACCAGCCAGTCCCTATAACTTTGACAGACACTTTACAAACCGTGAGGGTCTGGGAGCGGAGCGCCAAGGATCAATTTCGTGGGCGGCCTTTCCGAGCGCTGAGTCAACCAATCACAGAAAACCTGGAAATTCCACCAAAACAGAAACACGATGTTTTCGTAAACATGTAGCCCAGGATTTTTTTCAGTCTGAAGCCTCTCAACACGGTTTGTACTCAGGTTTTAAGGAATTGATACATTCATTGTTCAAAACCAAAGCACGAGCCGAATCAGCTACATTCGCCTTCTTGAATGTTTTGAAATGGGGCTCGTAAGCAACTTCGACTTTTTAGTGTCACGTGTCAGAATGGCCGTGCTTGATTGGATCATCGTAACTTTGGTAGATGACTTTATTGGCTAACCGTCAGGTCCCAGACACTTCTGCATTAAACAGAATGTAACAGAATGTAGGAGGGGCTGGCTGGTCAGGCAAGGTGTGATGCAGGAAAGCCAATCAGAAGAGAGTGTGTGTGAAAGTGTGGCTTTATTGGCTGTTTTGAGAGCGGACTGTTGAGCGGAGAAGCTGCAGCAGGAAAAACATCAACGAGACTGTGCTGGGATGGACTGAACACTGTGGACTTTAGGACAGGAAACACAGTCTTTCTTACTTTGTATCCCTCATACAGTTAATCCAAGAGAAGAGCAGGAGGAGGAGGGATGGATTAATCATAATCGTGGAAAAAAAAAATGGGTCTAACCCGTCATACACACTTTAATGTCTGAGTCATGTTAATGATAATTCAACAAGTACAATCCAAATGAGTGTACGATGGGAGACTGCTGCACGTTTGGTTTAAGGTTCACAAGTGTCTGATACAATCTGAAGTTTGAGAGTTTGAGGAGCATTTTGAACACATTTGTATTGGACTGACAGAAAACTGCAGAGCTGTGGGATGTTTGTGTGACGAGTGGGACCGTGCTGGGCCGGGCCGTCCCATCAGGATCAGCAGACGACTTTGAGCTGTTTCCAAACGGTTTCATCATCATCATGTGTTTTTCTTCTTTTCAGCCAGTGGGACATCCTGAATCTTATCCTCTGTGAGTGTGTGATCCCTCCTGCAGTGCCTCTCACTTTGCTGGACAGGTTCCACTCTATGGCTTTAAAACTTGTTCTTGTCCACTAAGGGTTAGGCTCGACGAGGTTGTTCTCCATTTTACATGTGACTCACTCTTTCTTCTCTTTTTAATCTCACACTTCCTCCTCTCTTTCTTCCTCTGCTCTGTATCCCTCTCTCCTTCTGCTCTGCACTTTTCTCTCCTGCTCTCTCTATCTTTTCATCTCTCTACTGTTTTCTCTCTCATTTCTTCACCCTTTCTCTAATGCGTCTTCCCCTCCTCTCTCTCTCTCTGGTTTGCTCTCTATCTTTCCATTTCTCTTGCACTTGTACACTGTATCTTTCCCCCTCCTCTTCTGCCTCTAGCTCTCTTGTTCCCTCTCTTCATTCCTCCTTTTCCCCATGTCTTTTCCCTCCTTCTCCTTCCCCTAATATCTTTCCCCCTCTCCCATTCTCTTCTTCCCCCTCTGTCCTCTTTCTGCTACCACTGCCTCTCCTCTCTTCCTCTCCCTCCTCTCTCTGTGTCTCTCTTTCTCTTCCCTCTGTCTCCATGAGTGTGTGCTGTGCAGTTCAGATGAGTCATAGTGAACATGGGCAGACTTGTATTTGAATTCTATTTTCTAATCTCAGGTTTTAATTGTTTCAGATGGAGTGGGTGTTTTCTCATGAGTTCAGTAGGACAGTGGTGACACTCCATGTGTAGGTGTACAGCTGAAGTCAAACATGAGTCAGACATTAGAAAGAGTCTTATTCTGAGCTTTCCTTTAGTGTTCATATGGTTTCATTTTGCTTCTCGGGACACTCCTGCAGTGTTTGGAACCGTCTGCTGCAGGGCGCTGACTCTTAATACCAGCTGGACATGACAGACTGGTATTTTATTTAATTTTAGTGCTTTTTCTTCAACAAATGTTTCTTTTTTTGTGAGTTGCCTGTATGATTTGATTTTTGATTCGGCCACCCTCTTTTTGCACAGATTAGTTGTGATCTGTGACGTGTGCTGTGGACATAAATATGATTGGTAACACAAACTGACTATTACAACTGTTCAGTCAGTAGACAGGCGTTTCAAGTCTTGTATTTGTTATATTTGTTGTATTTGTTAACAAAAATGTAAAGTCAGTACTAAGTTATTCATAAAATGTACTTGTTTCATTGCATCATATACTTTCAGTAACTAATAAAGTGTTTTACTTCAAACAGATCTCAGAGTCTGAACGTTGTGTTTATGAGACACACCTGACTCTCTCCTCTCTCAGCACACATCTCTTTCTGCTTTAACGAAGGTTAAGTCAAGTCTCAGAAGCTAAGCAGGTTGGGCCTGGGCAGTACTTGGATGGGAGTCACAGTGGTTGCTTGTGTCAGTCTGCCCCAGGACAGCTGTGACCACAGTTTATACCAGGAGGTTCATTTAATATAGTGTTGCTTTTGAATCAAACAGAGGCTTCAAACTACTGAGTGAAAAGTGGAAATGGATCATCTCAGTCTTTGTGTCCTTGGGCAAGACACTTAACCAACCCACATACCTGGGAACTTTTTGTTCCTTTGCAGGTGGACAAAGTCTTTCTAAACACAGCTTGTTCTTTGAGAATGTCTTTTGGTGCTTTATTATTTGTGTTTGGTCTGTTCATATTTACAAAGATAAAAGTCAAGACAAACATGTGAAGAATGTGTTAACGCTGCTGAACTGCACCAGCGGGTTACTTACTCTCACCTTGCATTGTCAGAGCTCTACCAGAAGAAAACTTTTGTGCTCCTCCTCAGTGTGTAAAGTCTTTGGCATCCACACCTTCCGGGAAACTATTACTCAGCTGCTTTTCTCACTCGGCACTTTGAGGCTTTAGATTAATGAACAGTAAAAGCTGTTAATAGACCTTATGCTGGCTTTGTATCGACGAAATGCACTGGTGGCGTTTCATTACGGCGGCTCCTCATGTGTCAACTGTCACTCACACTTTGATCCGCGCGCTCATATCCTCCTCTCTCATTATAATTGCCATTCTTTTCTCTCACACAGTCAGAGCAGAGCGTATCTCGGGGCAGACGCACACTTGTTTATCCTGCCTGATGCTCTGAGAGGCTTTTCAAAGTAAAGACGCTCTTCTCCAGGGGCGAGAAAGCAGTTGAGGTAATTTGAAGTTTGGGTTTGACTTGAGCGCTGGTGTCAGTGTGCTTTTGTGTCAAACTGGAGGCTTCACACAGTCGGACTATCGCGCTCTTATATCTTTGAAACTTTTTAGAGAAACAAATGTGTTTCTGCAAAGTAAAGCGTTATTTGAGCGTCAGACTGGATTGTTTCTGTCTGACAGGATTCCATTAAAAATACATGATCGCTGAGTCCTGACAGTGTGGTGTGTGTTGGTCCTAATGCAGATGAGCCTCACAGTCTGGTGAGGTTTTCTACTTCACAAACACATTAGAATTCTCCTCACATGTTGTGCTGCTGTGCCCTGAAGACGACATGTTTAGTTTATCTATGTCATAATAATAAAAGGATCATCACTGACTGTTGTCACAGTCTCTTATTCTCCTCCAGCACCTAACGACCACAACTTTTGAGCTACTGAAGCATTCATGACACGTTCATACAAACACTGATGAACATCTCACAAACTGTGTTCTTAACTGAACATGTACCATTATATACATACATATATACATGTGTATATACACATGTATATATGTATGTATGTATGTATGTATGTATGTATATGTATATATATACACATATATATACAAAAGTATTCACACCCCTTGAACTTTTCTACATTTTCTCTTATTATGACCACAAAAATCAAACATATTTCAGTGAAACTTTGTGTGGAAAGACCAACACTAAGTTGCACACAATGGTGAAGTGGAAGGACAGTCATACATGATCTATTTTTTTTTTTTTTACAAATTAAAAGCTGAAAAGTAGACGTGCAAAATGATTCAACCCCCTTTTTGCATCACATTACTTTTAGAGGCTTTAGAAGGTTCCAATGTTGACCTAACAAATAAATAGAGTCCACCTGTGTGTAATCTACTCTCAGGATAAATGTAGCTGTTCTGTAAAAACCTCAGAGGTTTGTTTGAGAGTATTGGGAGCAGTCAGCACCATGAAGACCAAAGAACACACCACACAGGTCAGGGATAAAGTTGTAAGAAGTAAAAAGCAGGATTAGGTTATAAAAAGATTTCCAAGGCTCTAAACATCTCACAGAGCACTGTTTACACCATCATCCATAAATGGAAGGAGTATGGCACAACTGCAAATCTACCAAGACCAGGCCGTACACTTAAACTTACAGTTTGAACAAGGAGAGAACTGGTCAGAGATGTAGCCAAGAGGCCCATGGTGACTCTGGAGATTTGCAGAGATCTACAGCTCAGGTTAGAGAATCTGTCAAAGGTACAACTTTTAGTTCTGCACTACACAAATCTGGCCTTTATGGAAGAAAGCCATTGCTGAAAGAAAGCCATAAGAAATCATGTTTTCACTTTGCTAAAAGCCATGTGGGGGACACAGTAACCATGTGGAGGAAGATGCTCTGGTCAGATGAGACCAAAATTGAACTTTTTGGCCAAAATGCAAAACGCTATGTGTGGCAGAAACCTAACACTGCTCATGACTCTGAATACACCATCCACACAATCAAAAATACAAGTGCCAGGATTATTTTCTGGACATGCTTTTCTTCAGCAGGGACAGGGAATATGGTCAGAGTTGATGGAAAGATGGATGGAGCCAAATACAGGGCAATATTGGAAGAAAACCTATTGGAGTCACACTTGAGACTGGGGCGGAGGTTATCTTTCAACAGGACAACGACCCCAAACATAAAGCCAAGGCTACATTGGAATAGTTTAAAACAAAACATTCATGTCTTAGAATGGCCCAGACAAAGCCCAGACCTAAATCCAATCGAGAATCTGTGGCAAGATCTGAAAACTGCTGTTCACAAACACACTCCATCTAATCTGACTGAGCTGGAGCTATTATACAAAGAAGAATGGGCACAAATGTCAGTCTCAAGATGTGGAAAAGCTGGTAGAAACATACCCAAAGAGACTTGGAGCTGTAATTGCATCAAAAGGCGGTTCCAGAAAATATTGACTCAGAGGGGTTGTATAATTTTGCACGCCTACTTTTCAGCTTTTAATTTGTATAAAAAAAGTACTCATGTTTGACTGCCCTTCTTTTTCACCATTGTGTGCAACTTAGTGTTGGTCTTTCACACACAGTTTCAGTGAAATATGTTTATGTTTGTGGGCATAATAAGAGAAAATGTAGAAAAGTTCAACGGGGTTGAATACTTTTGCAAGGCACTGTATGTTTGCAAGTTCCTAGTTTGTGAATTTTATAACTCACTGACAATGGCAATAAAATCTTTTCTGATTCTGATTCTTTGCTGCTGCTTTTGGCATGACATTTTGTTAATTATACAAACAGACTTAAAAACACATAGGAACACTTTTTTTTAAGAAAACGTTCATGATTGAGACTCAGTGGTCTTGCTGTACTCACACTGGTCATATACTGTTTCACACCAGTCACGTGTGTTCTTCTCACACTGGTCATATACTGTTTCACACCAGTCACGTGTTCTTCTCACACTGGTCATATACTGTTTCACACCAGTCACGTGTTCTTCTCACACTGGTCATATACTGTTTCACACCAGTCACGTGTTCTTCTCACACTGGTCATACACACCAGTCACTGTTTTCTCACACTGGTTATCTGTTTCACACCAGTCACGTGTTCTTCTCACACTGGTCATATACTGTTTCACACCAGTCACATGTTCTTCTCACACTGGTCATATACTGTTTCACACCAGTCACATGTTCTTCTCACACTGGTCATATACTGTTTCACACCAGTCACATGTTCTTCTCACACTGGTCATATATTATACTCACAGAGATCTTGCTCTTGATGACCCGGAGTTTGTCCTGGGCTGTGGCCAGGTCACTGTTGGCCTTGCTCAGAGCCTGGCGTTTAGGCTCCACCTCACAGTAGACCTGGTAGAACTTGACTATGTTCAGGACCCAGGAGCACAGACCTGCAGCAGCCTGGGATTTAGAGGCCACCAAATCAGGCTGGAACTCTTTGTCCTGCACACACAAGCATCACAGATGTCTAACAACTACAAGAATTCAGGACAAAAAGTAAATAAATAAATAAATACCCACCCCCACCTCCACCCATGCTAAATCTGGTGCAGCCATCTTTTAATGTAACTGCACATTGTCTTTAAATAAATAAATAAAAATATGAGTCATAATGAGACAAACACAATGCTTAGACTAATGCTGAGCTTTTATGTAAAAAACTTACATATTGGAATGTTCATCATCATCTGAATTAATGAAACTAGCTTTTCTGATCTCAAATAAATATAATGGCAGCCAAAATAAAATAAACTGAATTATAGGAGCCTTAACCTTTTAAACACAGTATAATGTGTGTATTGAACTGTATGTGACCACACCCTCAACGCACAAGCACAGGGTGTTTTTGGGGCACCACAGCCAAGCCAAGTAGTACCCCTCTCTCTCTCTCTCTCTCTCTCTCTCTCTCTCTGTCTCTCTCTCTCCTCTCTCTCTCTTCTCTCAGTGATCTGTCTACGAGCAAAACAAAGCTGCAAACAAGCAGGAGCTCAAAGTGCTTTGGGGCGTTAAAAGTGTCTTTTAATCCACCAAAGCCTTAGGAAGCTTATTGAGGCGTCAGCAGCATAAATATCCGGCGAAATTTTACAAGCGTGTACGCGAATTTAGACTCAAATAAGCTGTCCAGTGTGAACGCAGCATAATACTACTACTGCTACTATTACTATTACACTACTACTACTAATACAACTACTACTACTACTACTACTACTACTACTATTACTATTACACTACTACTACTACTACAACTACTACTACTAGTAGTAGTACTTGTACTACTACTAGTACTACTACTACTAGTAGTAGTACTAGTAATACTACTATTACTACTACTAGTACTACTACTACTACTACTACAACTAGTACTACTACTATTACTACTAGTAGTAGTACTTGTACTACTACTAGTACTACTACTACCCTAACCCTACTACTACTACTACTAGTACTACTACTATTAGTGCTACTAGTACTAGTACTACTACTACTACTACTACTAGTACTACTACTATTAGTGCTACTAGTACTAGTACTACTACTACTAGTATACTATTAGTACTACTACTCATACTAGTAGTAGTAGTGCTCCTCATACTACTAGTAGTACTAGTATAATTAATTATTATAATAAATTATTATTATTATATATTATATTATTATTACTATTATTATATTATTATTATTATTATTATTATTATTATTACTACTATTTTATTATTATTATTATTATTATTATTATTATTATTATTATTATTATTATTATTATTATTTATTTAGTAAAATTCCATTTGCTTCTTTATTTGCCTTTTTACTTGAAACCAATTCATCTCTACCTGACACATTTCAGAAAGGTAAGCTCGCCGACAGTAAGAAAGCCGGTTCTGCCCTGTGTTTTGCAGTGTGTGACTGAATAAATGCAAATTAGACAATAAATGCTGCAATGTGGTATTTTCCAAGCGAACAATCCCATCTCCATAGTGACAAGGATCTGTGATTACAGAGTGCATCTTTAATAAGATGACCAAAAGAGTGTTTGAGTTAGAACTGTCCCAGAGACAAAAGTGTGACTTAAATTTGCTTGGCTGTGATTGGTCAAAGCTCCATTATCATAAAAGCAAATGAGGTTATCAATATGGTGATGGGTAATTTCATATTCTCTGAGGACAGTGCCTGTTCTAAAGCGAGAGAAACGGCTCGTGTTAGCAATTATTCTGCTCATTAACTTCTCTCCTCAAACGTAATAATTGAATGTATAGTACAAATGAATGGGCTGTCTTTTATGTCCTGTACCATTCACATTCAAATAAAGAATCTGAGCATGACATGCTTTAAATGAACTCAGCTTACAATGACAAGGCATCACAACAGGACTGTTACTGAGGCTCTGGGAATGACTTTAGAACCGAAAAGCTCGAACAACTACACTAGAAACCCTACCAAGCCTATACACTATACTACTCTCTCTCCTCAGCATATTGACAGCTGTTAGACACTGCTGCTGTGAACTGTTCGATCCAGATCAGACTTGATTCTACTATGAGCGATTCCTGTGCGTATGAGGTTCTGCTGCTGTTACACGCTGCTACTGCGCCGGTGTAAACTGGGCGTGATAGAGAAGTGTCAGGAGGCCACTGGTGGTCCATCACCAGCTCAGAATATAGAATACATTTATTTAAAGTAGTTTTATTAAAGGGACATTTTTGGTGACATTCTCTTTTCTGAGTGTTCAACCATGTTCCAACAAAGCCACTTATCATTAGTTTACTCACAGTTGTACTTGGATTTATTCATATATGTTTGAGTAATCTTGTATTGTTCTAACCTGGCTCACACCAGATGGATGTGTGTTGAACTCCTATCTGAGTTCTCACTATATCCATCTGGGACTTGACTCGCTGAAAGCATTTGAGAAAAGGTGAGGCGAACCTTTTTTTTTTTCTTAGCCAGACACAGCAACAACTCATAATTGTATATCCATTGTCCGGCTCCTCTTTCAAAAAGAAATTACTCCATATTTCTGCTAAAACCGCATCAAAAGCAGCAGAAACACGTACATCCACCAGAGCAGCCATCTTTGTTTAGCTTGAATGAGACTCGGCAGCAGCACCGGGGCACTAACAGTCGTCTTAACACCGCTGAAACACCGCTGGTTCAGACTCTCAAACCAATCGGGCGGCTGGAAGGCCAGATGGTTTATCTCGTGTTTGTGAATTCGCGACATAAAGCATCTGGCTGGCCAGGTTAGTATTGTTCTGCAGCTGTTGCCCAGACTCCAGACAAAAGTTTTGTTTTCACCTTCACTTATCACGATAAAGAGGCTTATCACGATAAAGAGGCGTGGCGTATCACGATACAGGGGAGGGGCTTATCACGGTAAGGAGGCGGGGCTTATCACTATAAAGAGGTGGGGCTTACCAGTATGTAGCTGTAGATCTACATGTACGTGTATTCTAAATACTAAATACACAGAGAAACAACAATATCCTCCTTTAACCTAAAAAGTACATTTTCTTTAAAACAGTAGGAGAATCTTATGGAGGTGTCGCTATCTTTTCAACTGGTGCAGGGAGAAAAAGGTTGAGCCCAGGGATTTGGATCATGAAACCCAATAGATTTGTCAGTGAGTAAAGTTTTTGTGTGGAGCGAAACAGTTTGTGTGAGCGGAGCTCTGAAGTTCACACTGAGCTGCTTTGACACAGGACAAAAAGCCAGCTCTATTATTGTCTAAATGTTCTGAACCACACTGGGATTGTAACTTTTCAGAGCTGGATGCAACACAACAGCTGAAAAAACTGAGGATTTTGTCACTTCTAACGTAGCTACAGTCACACAGATAAACAGACACTGCATGGCATTAGTCTCTAAACGTACATTTAACTAAAGCAGTGTTTTATGGGGTACTTTTATTAGTCCAATTTAATACATCAGAGAGGAGTTTCAACCCAGTTTACAACATGGCTGTGAAGGTTTATTAAAATCTTGAATCTAATGGCCTTAACAGAGTTCTAGTGACATGCATACTTTAATATAGAATTAGAAGTCATGTTCTCTAGGAAGAACTCCAGAAATACACCTCAAACTGAACTTTCTGCTGCATGGGCATTAGGAGAAGGTGAAAGGAGGGTCTGAGAGTGGGACGCAGCAGTGTGAGGTGTTTGTGGTCAGATGTGGTTTGTTTCTCTGGAATTAAAATCCTGGTGATATTCATGCCTGACTCTCAAAAGTCATGATGAATGTCGTCTGGTAAAAATGTGAATTCATTGGGTTTAAGATGAAATCATTAATGGAATCACTTGAAATCACAACAATTCATGCTGAATTCAGTCGAGTTCAGAAATGCCTTGGAACAGAAAGCACACACTCACTCCGGTAGTTCACAGAAAGCACTAATTCCATATGAAACGCTGGGACTTCAAAGTGTGACTGTGCAGTGGCTCTCTCCATTTGTCTTAATGAAAGTGACTTTTCAGCTGCGAGTTATCTTCACTCCAACACACCAGTCTGCTCCACTGAACCAAGAGAGAGAGAGCGCCCCCTGCACTTCTCCTAACGAACTGCATGTGTGTGCGTGTTTGTGTGTGTGTGTAACAGAGGAGTGGATCTGTCACTGTGGATCGTCCCACTCAGGACAGTGCTTCCTCTGGACGTCTTTATACAAGTGTTTCCTGACATTTATGAGTCACGACACACTTTTATTGGTTCATATTTTTTCACAAATATGTCCCTAACCCACTGACTTGCAGGTAGGACTGACCTGCAGGTAGGACTGACCTGCAGGTAGAACTGACCTGCAGGTAGAACTGACTGCAGTAGACTGACCTGCAGGTAGGACTGCCTACCTGCAGGTAGGACTGACCTGCAGGTAGGACTGACCTGCAGGTAGGACTGACCTGCAGGTAGACTGACTGCAGGTAGGACTGTTCTCTCTGACCTGCAGGTAGGACTGACTTGCAGGTAGGACTGACCTGCAGGTAGGACTGTTCTCTCTGACCTGCAGGTAGGACTGACCTGCAGGTAGGACTGACCTGCAGGTAGGACTGACCTGCAGGTAGGACTGACCTGCAGGTAGGGCTGTATTGCTTTCAGACAGGCCTCGTGGATGTTCTCCTTGTCGAAGCTGATGAGTGAGTCCAGGAAAGCGTCCACCTTGGCCATCATGACTTTGGCTGCCTTCCAGCTGCGGTCTTTGGGCACTTTTCCGTTGGGCGCGGTGAGAACCATGACAGCCGCCGTGACGTTTGTGACTGCGGACACTGGAGAACCGAACGACTTCAGCTCTGTCAGGTTGTTCTGAAAGCACAAGGATCACCCTGGGTTAGATCATTCACAACTCTTGGCAACATCAAAGACTGAAAACATGTTCTGAATCAGGTCAGTCTTTATTTCACGTCAACGAGACACAAACTCCGGAGGTGGAACATAATATACAATGTTTGTGTAAATGAAGAAAAACTCTGTGCTTTTTCTGAGAAAACAACAGAATCAGTGTGGGAGAAGTGATCTAATACATGCACAAATAAATATTTTTTAAAGTCTGGTTTTTGATGTAAAACACAAATGAATGGGTCTGGTCACAAATAAAACTTATGGAATTTCTCCTTTACAATAAACAGGGACTCTCATATTGACTTCTTTCTGTCTTACAGTGTTCATTAAAGCTGACATGTATCTATTCAACACTGTGGATTATTATGATGTGATTTAATCTGACTGTACTGTCTTTTACTTTTACTGATTACTGTATGTCTTTGTAAGGTATGACAAAACTGTGATGGGATTGGCAAGATTCTATATTTGGGGAAAGAACAAAAAATCTCTTTTGTTTGTGTCTGAGGCTGAGTGCAGTGATGGTAATTGAGTGTGCAGACGTGCTGGAGGAGAGAGCTGGAGACAAACAGATTAGTCCAGACACACACAGTGGTAATGAAGACGTTTGCTCTGGCACACCTTTAAAGCGCTGGAATAGACTCCGCCCCCTGCAGCCTGTGCTCTGCTCCAGTCTGCAGCTCACACAAAGTCGACATGATCAGGGCTAAGACGCGCTATAATCCAGTACTCACAGTAGATTTACAGCAGCAGAGGAGGTGCACGCTTTATAATATTGGATTTGAAAAAGGCTTTTACACTGCACCGTCAGAAGGTTTAGGACTAAGATATTGTTAGAAAAGAAATAATTAGAACGTTTGTAAATGGTCTATATTTATATTGAATATGTATGATTTCTGACTTGTAAAGCACTCAAAGCTTTACATCAGGGATTCAAAGGGTTAAGTGTTTTAACACAATAACTCATTCTATCAGTTTGTAGTAGTGCAGGAAAGTCCAGAAAGTCAAAGGGAAGGGCTCACAAAACTTCCCACAATAAATGTGAAGAAGAAGAAGAATCTATTTCACATTTTAGGTCAGAGAGCGGGGTTCTTCTTTATTGCATATTTGGACGAGTAATGTAATTGTGGTTCACTTCATAGAACCACAATGAACAAAGTGGACAGAGACAGATCCTTAACTGGAAACAGAATTAAAATGACTAAGGAGCCGTTTAAATGCACTTGGGCCAAGATTAGGAACAAAGCACTCGTAACTACACACATGCTAAAGTTAGCTGTGTACCTTACATTTGAGCTGTAAAAGTTTAGGTACCAGTTCATTTGACATTTAATTATGTAAAACTATAATCAATATTTACCTCAAGGATCACAGCATATTGTCTTTCAGAAGGAATAGTGTTCCTTAAGAAGACTACAGTATAAATCTGACTCAGATTTCTCTTGATAAATGTGGCGAGTTGCGTCTGAGTTACCACGCTCTCCTGTCCGAGTCGTGAGCTGGTGCGCGTCATACCTTGTTGAGCGTGTTGAGAGCGTCTTGAGCAGCTAACAGCGCAGGCTCGGCTTTAGCTAGGTCCTCCTCACAGTCCTTCTGTTTCCCACTGACCACCACAGCGATGGCCGCCACCTTCTGCTCCTCTGCGTCTGCCACAGCTTTCTCTTTGGACACTTTGTCTGTCTCCACACCCACCTCCTGTACACACACATGTACGTTAGATCAGTGCGTCTGTGTGAGGTGTAGATGCTGCTGAAAATCACATTTTACTCTTTCAGTAGTGTGACTAAGGAAATAGTTTAAACACACGTACAAATGGCAGTTGACTTAATGTTAAACCATAAGAATTATCCTGACACTACACAGATTCATTTACAAGGAGTGATGCTATTATGTTTACTTTTTACATTGTTTACTTTGCATGTTTATGAAAATTTAGACAGAATGTGGCAGTTTTCCTTCATTTCCATGGTAACATATTCCTCTTGGAGGCCTATGTCATTGACTTTAAATGAGCAGACACACATTCAGGAGAGGGTTAGAGGGTTATGGTGTGTAACAGGAGAAGGGTTCAGAGGGTTATGGGTGTGTAACAGGAGAAGGGTTCAGAGGGTTATGGGTGTGTAACAGGAGAAGGGTTCAGAGGGTTATGGGTGTGTAACAGGAAAGGGTTCAGAGGGTTATGGGTGTGTAACAGGAGAAGGGTTCAGAGGGTTATGGGTGTGTAACAGGACAAGGGTTCAGAGGGTTATGGGTGTGTAACAGGAGAAGGGTTCAGAGGGTTATGGGTGTGTAACAGGAGGAGGGTTTAGAGGGTTATGGGTGTGCAGGAGAAGGGTCAGAGGGTTATGGGTGTGTAACAGGAGAAGGGTTCAGAGGGTTATGGGTGTGTAACAGGAGAAGGGTTCAGAGGGTTATGGGTGTGTAACAGGAGAAGGGATCAGAGGGTTATGGGTGTGTAACAGGAGAAGGGTTCAGAGGGTTATGGGTGTGTAACAGGAGAAGGGTTCAGAGGGTTATGGGTGTGTAACAGGAGAAGGGTTCAGAGGGTAAAGGGTGTGTAACAGGAGAAGGGTTCAGAGGGTAAAGGGTGTGTAACAGGAGAAGGGTTCAGAGGGTAAAGGGTGTGTAACAGGAGAAGGGTTCAGAGGGTAAAGGGTGTGCAGTGGGAGAGGGTTCAGAGGGTAAAGGGTGTGCAGTAGGAGAAAGGTTCGGAGGGTAAAGGGTGTGCAGTGGGAGAAGGGTTCAGAGGGTAAAGGTTGTGCAGTGGGGAAGGTTTCAGGAGGGCTGGGTGTGTGCATGTGTGTAGTTTCTGTGCGCTCGCCTGGATCAGCCTGTCAGCGTCTTCGTTCTTCTGCTTCAGTTCCACTTCCTGAGCAGCCAGCTTGGCCTTGAGGTCATCCACCTATCAGAGCAGAGACAGGAGTCAGGAGGGCACTGCGAGCTGATTGGCTGCTTCTGTGAGGCGAGCAGCGGAACATACGAGAAGCTTCAACATGCCAAGATCCAGAGGAGAAGATGTGTGAGCCAAAGGGACGTTTGGTTATTAAAGTTACAGAGGACGGGTCCATTTGTCTCTGTAGAAACACTCCTGACAACGGCCTGTTAAACATATATGTGCTTCACATTCTCTCTCCGTCTCTTTCTCTGGGTGGACACGGCCGTCAAAAATGGAGGATTTGAGAGCATTTAAAGTAGACATGATGTCCACATCACGACTTGCAAGTCCAAACCTCTGTCTGCTGATAACATTTAATTCACAAGAAAACATCTTTAAAAAAGTTAAAAATAAATAAATGAATATGAATATATATATATATATATATATATATATATATATATATATATATATATATATATATATATATATATATATATATAAACCATTCACTTTGCTCTCCAGGTGTTGGACTTTTGGTGGTTTCTAGAGGCTCTAAAAGCACAATAGGAGGAAGAACATATAATTATCAAGCTATCTTGTTCTGGAATCAGCTCCTGCTCATGTCAAAGAAGCTGACACAGTCTCTACATTTAAGATCAGGCTCCAAACATTCAGGTTTGAATTAGGACAGGCCAACAGACTCTAAGGCCACAGATCAAGCTGTTTAACCAGCAAATACTGTATACTGAGAAAGTGAGATGAATCAACAAGAAGTGTTCCCCCATGACAGGCCACACCCCCAAATGTGATCTATACACATACATGCGGTGCTTGGTAGTCTGTGTGCATCTTTGTTCATGGGGCTGCTGTGCATCTCATGAAAGCTGCTTCTGAAATGTGCATTTATGCTGTATAGTTGATAATACTCAATCACATAGTTACACAGTTACGCTGTGAAATTGTAAATAAAACAAAAGGAGCAGCGTGGAGGGGCAAGCGACCAGAGAGGGAAAGAGAGAAAATAAATGATCATTTCAATAGGTAAATGACATTGTTGTATTTATATTACACACAGTGTGTGCCTTAAAGAGATTATCGTCTATCACAGTGTAATTTGAAGACGATATGACGATATTCAAATATGGATATTGTCCCTACACTCTATTGGTGGTCTTATCTAAAATATAATGATGCTATAGTTGCATTCCAAGTGGATGTGCAGTGTTGTCAGTATACATGGTGTCACAAATAGAGTGATCTGTACATATGTACACAGAATCCTCTCCAGGTCAGTGAAGCAGCAGCTCTGTAATGACTGAACCTGCACTGTTATTATGGTGTTTTCCGCTGCTTCCTCTGAAAACCACCGCTCTGAACTTTCATGTCCACTCTGCTCACTGTGGTCTGGTAATCTAGTGTTTCCATGACAACAGGGTCAATGGCAGGCTTTATTGTAGCTCTGTGTGTGTGCGTGTGGTGATGCATGTGTGACCTCAGTGGTTTAAGGGTTTGTCTGTTTCATTACACTGGGACTGACTGTGGGAAACCTCCACCTCACCTCAGCGCAGACACTCCACAGTACGGCTACAGGGACCACTGTGTCACTCAAGACAACTCATTTCAATTGTCAATGTAATTCTGCTTATCCAACAAAACAACCATATATATATATATATATATAATATATATATAAAAATATATATATATATATAGTATATATACTCTCAAACATCGTATTGATAGAATTGTTTTGATAGAAACCACACAGTCTGAGTGTTCAGTCACATGAGCTTTCTAAGCAGCTCAGGTCCATTCTAAACAAACACACAGGCAGAGCTTGTTGAGGAGGACACATAGTAACTGTTCACAACAACATCATGTACCTGGATCATGGGACTACTAACTTATACTAGTATTACTTCTTCATAGTGAGGGCAGTATAAATATAGAAGTAATAATATTGTATATAGAGCCAGAAACAATATTCACATCTAAATATACTTATACGAATATTGTTACTGGTTCTACATAAATCGATCTCCAGACGTGTGTCCACTGTGTGTCCATTCTGCTCACTCAGGATTAATAAAATGTCCTTTCCTTCACATAACATGAGGAATGTGTTTCCATAGCAACCATAACTACACTTGAGACAGTGGCAGATTTAGTTACAGTTGTGTTTACTTGACTAATTAAATTTCACAAAAGTTAAGCGTACATTTTCTCCTCCTGGAGCGCAGCCCACACGGATGATTCACTTCTGTGCCATGGATATTATTATGATTATTCTTTTTCTGCTGCAGCAAAGTGAATCCTGTGATTCTAAACAAACAGACCTTCTGTTAAATAGATCTATGGCCCAGATCCACATGTCATGACTGAGACTTGAGTCATTATTTCATTGATTTGAGACTTGACTTGATAAAAGGGGAATTGACTTGGACTTGGGATTTAAAAAAAATTAAAGCAAGATTTTTAAATGTAAATTAAACTTGATCCCAAGTCACTGTCTCAAGTGAGTCTCAAGTCCTCGGCCTCAAGTCCAAGTCAAGTTCCATATTTAAAGAGAGACAAGTCCAAGTCAAGTTCCAAGTCAGAGAAAAACAAGTCCAAGTCCAAGTCATGTACCAAGTTACTGCCGCACAAGTCGAAGTTGAGTCCAAATTCGCAGATTGTAGATTTTACATTTATGCATTTTTTTTATATTGTTATCCTTAATAAGCTAGTTATAAGCGTTAATAAGCATTAATAAGCTGCTAATATGCACTTATAAGACATTATAAACATTCAGTTTTGAATAAACATACTTATAACTTGCTTATAACCAAAAATATTATGATTAATAAACATATTATAATGCTTTAAAAAATAGCTTATAAAGTGGTTTTGCAGTACCTAATCTAAAGCGTGGACAATTTTGTAACTTGAATCACAATAGACCAGGGTTATTAATCTTTTTTACTTCGAGGCCCCAACATTGATGTGCAAAGTAACCTGGGGCCCAAACTCATAATAAATGTATTGTATTGATATGATTGTGCAGCTCTTAAGAAGAACTTTGGGCCCTGGTCTATGGTTAAGAATTACTGCAATAGACAAAAAGAAAATGCTACTTTATTTTGCCGGAATCAAAACTAATGACGTTATAAAAAGGGTAGAAGCTTAAAGGTGTCTCCTTAAAATGCTGCAAATGTCTGAGTGTTTTCAAACATTGTGTTTTCTCAGGAAAAAGACATTCCACTGATGCTGCTGTTCACTGTACAACTTATTACCAGACTTGTTTGTGTGGGCCTTGATGTGATTCAAATAAAGTAGCATTTTCTTTTTGTCTATTGCAGTAATTCTTAACCATGGGCCGGGGTCCAAAGTTGGGCCGCAAGCACCTTCTTAAGGCCGCACAATCAGTAAAAAACAATACATTTTATATGAGATTGGGCCCCAGGTCACTTTGCACATCAATCAGGGCTTTACATGAGGCCAGGAAAACCGGATAACTAGCCTAGTCCGATTTAAACCAGTTGTCCATAGTGCATGTAAACCGGGAGACCTATCGAGGAGCCGTAAACCGGTTGGCGCACGTGGTCCCGACCGATTGTAGTCTGATTTCAGACTCATGTAAACAGACAATCAGTCTGCAGCTGGACAAATGTAACTGAGCTCACAACCCCTGTCCACAGCACAAGCCAGCAATGAAGTTAATATTTTTACAACAAAAAAGTTCCTGCACAAAGTGCACAGACTCATATTTAAGCACAGGCTTAGCACGGCCCTACATGTTAAACACAGTTCTAAATGTTTAAAATCACCCTACATGTTCCAGAAGATCAATGTGTAATTATGCAGACAATATTACAAACAGTTATTAATAATAAACGATGTTTAGGTAAATCAACATAATGCAGTCTGAATCATAGTTGTGAATCTGATACAGCAGGAGTAATGGGTTACTCTCTTGAATGTAAACATGAGCTAAACTGGTCCAACTGGTTTGAGGGGAAAACCAGAAGAGTCTGGTTTTTCAGCCTAGTCTGATTTCCCTATCATGTAAACACACTGAATGTTGGGGCCTCGGGTCAAAAAGTTAAGAACCCCTGGTCTATTGTGAGTTACAAAAATTGTCCACGCTTTAGATTAGGGTACTGCAAAACCACTTTATAAGCTGTTTATTAAAGCATTATAATGTGTTTATTAATCATAATATTTTTGGTTATAAGCAAATTATAAGTATGTTTATTAAAACTGAATGTTTATAATATCTTATAAGTGCTTATTAACAGCTTATTAATGCTTATTAAAGCTTATAACTAGCTTATTAAGGACTTTATTTTAAAGCGTTACGTTTTTTTTTTTTTTTTTTTTTTTCAGTACTCCAGTGATGTATCAAGTCATCAAAATAGTGACTCAAGTCTGACAAGATATAAATGCACAATAATGGAGAGCATAGAAAAGTGGAGAAGTGCAGATTGTGCTTCTGTCTGAGCAGCTCCAGAAACACCTGAGCAGTGTTTCAGACAGATCACAGGAGGATCTGTACGAGGCTTGGAGCTGTTGCAGACTGATGTCATCACAGACAAGCTTAGTGAATGTGGAATCAAAGGAAAATGTATTCTCTCTTAAACATGAACAAATCTCACAATGATGCAACTAAACCTGTTGAGAGCTCACATCTGAGGAAAAGGAAAAGCTAACATTAGTTTAGGCTTCAAGACGAACCAATCACAGCTCTGCACTTGTCATTCACTCAGCACAGACTCACTGTGGCTTTGTACACCAGTGTGTTACAACTATGAGGACCATGGTCAGTGAGCCGGGCCGCGGTCAGTGAGCCGGCCGCGGTCAGTGAGCCGGGCCACGGTCAGTGAGCCGGACAGTGAGCCGGACCATGGTCAGTGAGCCGGGCCGCGGTCAGTGAGCCGGCCTGGTCAGTAGCCGGGGGTCAGTGAGCCGGGCGGCAGTGAGCCGGACCTGGTCAGTGAGCGGACCATGGTCAGTGAGCCGGGCCGCGGTCAGTGAGCCGGGCCGCGGTCAGTGAGCCGGGCCGCGGTCAGTGAGCCGGACAGTGAGCCGGACTATGGTCAGTGAGCCGGTCAGTGAGCCGGACCATGGTCAGTGAGCCGGCCGCGGTCAGTGAGCCGGGCCGCGGTCGTGAGCCGGGGGTCAGTGAGCCGGGCCGCGGTCAGTGAGCCGGACCATGGTCAGTGAGCCGGGCCGCGGTCAGTGAGCCGGCCGGTCAGTGAGCCGGACCATGGTCAGTGAGCCGGACCATGGTCAGTGAGCTGGGCCACGGTCAGTGAGCCGGACTATGAAACTGCACAAAGAACCTCTATATGTTTCAAATTCAACACCTCCAAACTCTAACCTGTGTAAACTGTCTGTCACAAAGAGACATGAAACCAAGAAGAAAACCTGGAGCTAAGCTAAGCCTACTCAGGTCTATATCTGGACATCGATGGAGCTAAACCAGGAACATGATCTCATATCACATTCATTAGAACATCTGATTCAGTTGATTTTTTTTTTTTTTACTTTTAAATAGTCTTTCTTCAGTTTGGAGTTATGAAGATTTATTTAGCATTACAAACCCTAGTTTAAATCACATTTTCAATGAAATACGCTCACATTTTCACTCAAGTCAGAGTCATCACTGACAGGTGTACTTTATAGATCAAACAAGCAACTTGAAATTGTTTGAAATTATGAAAAAATATATTTATCAAGAATTTGGCAATGATGGTAAAAGAAAAGAGTCTTACCTGTGATTTTCTTTTGTAGCATATTTCAGTGAGTGTGACCAATGTCAGTGTGATTTGTGTAATACAATAATCAATGGGTAATACTAATACTAATATCTTAGAGAGTAAGAATGTTAATGCTGCTCTATCTGCTAAACATGCTTGAATGTGTTGATTTAGAGTTTGTATGATCTTTTCAACATGCTTGAATCTCATATCACTCGACATATGTTAACTCTTGCTCTCCCAGACCAGAGCTTTTAGTGATTTACAAAAAAATACTTATAATAATAAACTGTTGTCTTTACATTCAGGCAAAGGCATGCATCACTCAATCCTATTTGTAAAGCACAGTCGTTTCAGGCAAATCCTTAACATATTGTGGAAATAAAAGTGGGCCTAAAATTGAGCCTTGTGGGACCCCGTTGAACTGAAGACAGGGTGACTTGAACACATTGGTGTCTGACCTGTAAATCAGACTGGACCCACTTTAAAATGAAACACATAAAGCCTAAAGAAGCTGAACAAGACTGACAGTGTCACACGCACATCTAAAGTCCATAAACACAGCAGCAGCAAGTCTGACTTCACCTGTGTCAGTTGAATGGTCCGAGTGAAAAAGGTGTGAACTTGGGCCACCGGGATTAAGATGTTCTGTAATTGATTTTGGAGAAGACAGGTCATATGCTAATAGGCCGATAATGTGCAGGGACTGTTTTTATCACAGTCTGATTTATAGATGGGTGTCACTTCAGCCATTTTCCATTTCAGTGGAGCGACCGCCTGAGTGAGTGATTCATAAATTAATAAGGTGAGTTACAGGACACAAGAAGCAAATTTATAGTATTTCAATAGATTGGTATCAAATCCAAATTTAGTATTTCTTAAGTTAGAGATCATACGTAATAAATGTAATGTTAATGTTACATAGTTGCAAGAACAGCAGAATCTGATGAAAGTGTTTTTCAGTTTTGTAATAATAATAAATTAAAATATATAAATTCACCAACATCCAGCTACGAACATGTCACTCGTTTACGTCCTCATTTATTCAAAAAGTCAAATGTATTTACTGAAAACTCCCAGAGCAGAACCAGAGATAAAACAGTGAAGAGGAAATGCAGATCACATGTTTCAGCTGCTTTTAAAAATGTCCAGCACAAGAGCAGCACTGAGCAGGACCACACACATGGGCTGTTGTGGGGGCATGAGGCAGAAATACCACACAAATCCAACACATTTCCCTGCTTCTCCTCCGTCTGCTCTTAAAGGTCAGTGTGAGTTGACTCCACAGATCTGTTCAAATCCAGCCTCAAACACTGGACTCACAGAAGAATCGTCTCTACACTTTTCATAACTGACTTTGTGAGCAGACGTCTCTCATCCACCAGATTGAATTAGTCCTCAGCTTTCCATCCATTAGCACAGATCATATATTCCCTGATTGCTGCTTATGGAGCTTGATGAGGCTCGTGCAGATGATTGTCAAACGGCCTGCTCTCTGGGTTATTGATTAGTCGCCATATTAGCTTGTATTTATGAGTGGCTGTGGAGCGCTTTGACATTTTGGCTTGTGCGTGTGTGAATGCTAACTCCAGTGCCTCTGACAGATGAGCTTTCCAGTTTTTTGGCTTCTCACACTTTATCTGTAACACTCTGCTATGGAAGTGTGAGGTAAATATCATCAATTATCCGGATGGGTTTGGTGGGTTTTTGCATCATGAGCCAGAAATGTGGAGTTGGAGTCTGAAGAAAAGGTTTGAACAGAATTAAATCAATAATAAATCTTATATTTGACTGCTGTAGTTTGTGACGGTTTGGCAGAGTTATTCTTTTTTTCAATAATACATTGAGTTTGTTGGGGTGTCAGTAAGGTTTTCGTCCTGATATGGGGTAAAACAAGAGAATATTAAAACTACCTAACACAGGCACTTCCTGGTGTAAATCCTTACAAAGCAAAACAAGAAAACACCACAATGAATCTTTCAGTTTGGTTCGTAGATTCACAAATAATACACACAAACAATATCACCATAAAGAGTCCACAGTCCATAAATGTCCTTGTACAAACAAAACCCAATTCCACTGGAAGGGGAAACAGCCCCTAAGACAGAAACCCCACAACATCTAAAAATACAAACAATACAAACAAAAAGTCAGATTGCTACAAATCAAATCAAGAAAGGACCCAACTCATGGAGTTCTTAGTTTTGCACATGTATTTTTCCAGGGATGTGCTACACAAAGTAATCCCAAACACAACCTCTGTGTAAACACCCCACAGGACTGAGATTCTCCTGTAAACCTCACACACCACCGTCTGCTTTGTCGAGGAGTCACAGTGATCGGAAAAACAGCAACAACGTATAGAAAGCCCTGGTTTTGCTTGTTATCGTGACCTGACTTTTAAAAGGTGCTGCTCTCCTTTCAGACCCACTCCCACACTGCTGATGTGACACTACAGTCTGACACAGGGCTGGAGCTCCTGGACAGGTTTTTAGTGGCAGGGGAAACTGGACCACCTGGAGGAAACCTGGAGGAACTGGAGCAAGAACATGCAAACTCTAGTCCTCGGATTTTAATCCCAAGTCTGTGACTTTGAAGTCCAAGTTCATTTGATCAAATAACGTCTCTCAGTGACTCAGGTCTGGCAGCACGGTGGCACAGTGGAAGCACACTCACAGCAAGAAGGTCGCGAGTTCAACTCCCGCTCGGCCTTTCTGTGTGTAGTTTGCATGTTCCTCCCTGTGTCTGGGTGAGTTTGAATCCAAATCGAAAGGCCACAACTCCTATTAGTTGGAAATATAACAATTACAAGCAGAATGTGTGTCCTAAATATACTGACGCTCACTATGTTTTACTGAAACATAACGCGTCACTAGATCCTCCTATTCACCCGTCTTATCTCCATTCAAACTCTCACACATTTCCTTTTGTTTACTCCCATATTACTTGTAGAAAATAAAAACACTATTAGCAGCGTTGGTTATGAGAGAGCGGACCAAGGACACTCATAAACCGCGGAATTAAAGTCTAGCATCTCCTCGTAACTCGCGCTCCAAACAGCCCTGGACATGACTGCACGCTCTATCAAAACTTCACACCGGGGAAATAAAAAAACAACCTGGGCTTGGCTCCTTGTCTGTCTGCGGGCTAATTAACAAAGAGGAAATCAGGCCTGGGGGAAGACAGCTCTTTGGGGTGAGACAAGTACCAAGTGAGCCATCAGCAAGATGAATAGGCAGGCGGGAGCTGGGGGTCTAATTGGAGGAAGACACACAGGAAATTCAATAGGTTCAGCGAGGAGGAAAACAGGAGAAAACACCAGAGCAGAGGGATTCTGGAGCTGCAGCCATCTCACACCTGCTGCAGTCTCACACTGGGGTTTGAACCAGGATCCCTGCGGTCTAACAGTGTCTCTCATCATTAGTTTGTTCACAGATTTGAACTGAGTGGTTTATGTTTAGGCACATTCACACACCACTGCTCCTTCTGGTACATTTCAGGTCAACTCATCGATAGTGTGTTTGTGTTTGTGTGAACACGAGCACAAGCCTTCGTTACTGGACAGATAAGATACATCTGCAGCAGATCCACTGGGCACGTCGGTTCAGCAGCACTGGCAAAGATACTACGTCAGACAGGAGAAAAATAGAATTAATATTATTAGTATTATTATTAATAAACAACTTTGCTGCAATGGTATGCGGTCACTTCCAGGAGTGTGTTGGAGAACGGCTCCTTGTTCAAAGGACTTTGTTTCAGTCCTAACGGGGTGCAGCCTCTGGGGCCAGGTTTGCTGTTCTTACTTAAGCTGCTACGATCGGCAAATACAAATGTGTCAAAGTGAGACATGTTGTGATGTTTATACTGAGATTAAAAACATACATTTGTGAAAACCTTCAATGCAGACAACCATGTGTAACTTCAGGACTAAAATATAATAAAATCATTAAAATGCGTTCTTTTGAATTGTACAAATGGTGACGTGGGTATTTTAAGAGAAAAAATATTTCCCAAAGTTGTATTTAGAGTGTCCTTCAAGTTATAAGCTGAAAGACTGCCAATGGTGTAATGATCTATTATCTTTAGACAGAACTGCTCAGTGATTCTTGAAAGCCAAGAAGCACAATCAGCCAATCAGAGAGCAGATAGTATTAATGTAGCTTTACTTGTAAACGTACACCACAGAACAATCGCTGACACACATCTGTATGCTCTGGGACTGCGCTGAGGTGCTCGAGCGCAGTGATTGGGTAAAACTAAAATGTTCTCTCCCACTGTCACGTTTAAACAAAAGGAGGACTCACAATACTAGACTGCACAAACATATTTAATAACAAACAAATAATCCAGCCCAGGAAACAAAAATCCAAAGAGACACAGGGTGGGCAACAGGACATGACACTGACAATGATCCAACAAAAGGCAAAACACAGGTAATGTATAAACAGGTGAAAAATAATCAACAGAACAGGAAGTCAAACTGAAACACACAACCAAAAGCAACATGACAAAATAAAACACGTTTCAAAATAAAAATACAACATACAGGAAAGAGCACCATGACACCTACCATGAAGCGAACGAGCCCTAATGGTGCCACAGATTCCAGAGAGAAATGAAACAAAGGGATTTCACCAAAAATATGATTCTCAGCCTCTTCTGCTTTTGCAACGCTTAAACCAATCACTTTCAAATATTCACAAGACATTGCAATTTTTCTCCTTCAGCTTCCAGCAAGTCTAATCTAATCTACGTCTAGATCTTCAGAGTCACACGCATAACAAAGACCTGAACCAGGTCAAATAACAACATCGACTGAACATATCACATTTATTCATTGTTGGAGCAGGAAACCACAGTGTGAGACTGTGTCCTCCATGTTTGCAGCTTCACCTTTCAAATCCGGGCTATACTTAGACAGCACACATATCGCCATGGTGACTAAGTATAGATTCATTCATGCAACAAAGAGACATCTGCTTGTGTTGGAAATAAAGCTATTATATACTCTTTCTTATTGTGCTCCAGGCGAACATCACGTCTGATTTTATTCTTGGCTGTAAAAGCGATGAGCTGATCTAATATATAAATCACTCTCACACGTCTCCAAGAGGCAGTGTTTAAAGCCAACTGCGTCCAAAACAAATGCGCCCTCATAGAACAATTAATGCTGCTGTTTATGTCCGCAGGCTTCCATAAAACACTTTAGCATCAATCATAACCGTGTGGAAAAGTCCGCTTGTTTTCAGACTCAGGCTGTGGTGAGGATGTGCTTTGGAACATTACACACCACTGTACCTTTACTGCTTGTCTTCTGCCACATTCAGTTCTATTAGTCATTCTAGGGCTCAATCCCTTTAGTCTAGGGACTTACTGTAGTATATCAGTGCTACTTAAAGAACATTGTGTAACTTTTAGTCCAAACTATATTGAAACTTGAAGGGTGCAGAGTGGTCAGTGCTGTGGCTTCCCAATAAGTAAATGATGGGTTTGACTCCTGGGTCAAGTTCAGTCAACATCTTACGGTCTCTTGTCACAGGCGTGAGCACGTGTCAGGTTCACTGAAGGAAACTGCACCCTCACATCTGGCTGAAGCGTACCTTCTATAGTGACATACACTGAGTAGAGCTCTTGGAGAGAGCCACTAGTGGCCAACAGAGGAATAATTAAGACCAGCGTTAAGACAGAAGAGCAAAATAGAGCTGGTGATTGGGTGTGTTGACAAAAATGATTTAATGGTAATGATTTGTTTCGTACTGTTCATGGCTGTGACATCGCATAAAGAAATGTTTCAACGTTTTTTGAAAGCAAAGTGTTCTGGCTCAATTATATCAGTTTATTTAAGTCATATTTAGTAATAAGAAAAGCTAAGTATCAGTAGGTAAAGTAAAGACAATACTGTTAAGTATTGCAAATGTTGACAAGTCCAAGTCAAGTCTAAGGTAAAGTAAGGTAAACCTCATTGTCAACTAAAGGAGGTTTGTCTTGAGCCACAGTGGCAACTGCTGCATCAATTCAAACTCACACACAGTCTAAACAAGCAACACATTCACTCACCAAATATATACGCTGCATATTATACAGATCAGTCGTCTGACCAACTTTACAAAACCCACATTTAAGCAATATTAAGTATTAAATAAAAAACTGTTCATTGGTGGAGCTGCATTAAAATGATTGTTCATGCAAAGACTAAAAAGTGAATTTGATTGACATTAAAGTTGAGCATTAAGCCATAACTATTCACAACATCAATAAATGTGTAATGAGTTCATATACAACACCTCAATAAATACACATCTTATCAATAAAAATCTCTCTCACTTAAAAGACGTAGAACATCTATGTCAGCTGCATGACGGAGCAATGCAGTCACTGGTCTTCCTCAAAAGGGCGACAGCCAAAGGGACAAAAGAGAACCTGTAACAATTAGTTTTGTGTGTAACAGCTGACTGAGGGTAAAAGCTCCAATCTGGAAACAAAACGTGGTTTGGATCACTAGAACTCTTCCTAGCAAGCCTAAGTGTTGTTTCTTCCATGAAAGTTTGCCACGATGGGTGGTCTTTGCTACCAATGATCTTTGTTGTGACATTAAAAAGCTTAGTTTTTTGGTTTTGTCCTTCAGTTAATGCACCAAACCAGGCGGCCATGGCAGACCTCACTAACACTGCATTATAGAACATGATCAGTAACTTCGAGCGAAAACCAAACTCAAGAAGTAAAGTAATGTCACTGCTCCTTGGAAAGTCCACTTAGTTTTACTTGTGTCCTATCTGTCAGCATTAAGGTGAACCATTTTATCAAGCTTGGATTTAGTTTCAACTCCAGCAGTTGTTTGTTTTGTTTTTTCCCAAGAGCATATGCTGCACAGTGTCAAAGGCAGAACTATGTACAGTAGATTCATTGGAATCGACATAGAACTTTATGTAGATTCCAATGTAAGTGTACATTTTTGAATACACATTGGGCCCAATACACTGTCAGATTGTAACACACTGGATGGATGTGCTCGCTTTTGTCATGCTCGCTTTATAATAGGTTTGTCTGTAGTTGATCAAGGATTTCGTTTGAAGCAATGTTTATGCCTCATTAAATCCCTTTCTCACAACATAGTCCTCCTTCTTCTTCTTTGTTTGCGTGTCACGGTGCAAACCCTGGAAGCCCTGTAGCAAATGAACAGCTTCAGACAATTGTAGGTGTCCTAAAGTGAGTGGGAGTGGAGTTCGTTATCAGAGGACAGAGGATCCAGCAGCAGCAGTAACAGTCTGAGAGAGAAAACATGGAGCTGATGTGTCCTGTGGGGAGAGCTGAGTCATCGTCGGAGCTGGTCCCGCTGCACACGCACATACATACATGCACATACACACACACACACACACAGCAGCTGGAGCAGTGTCACGTCGGGACTCTACACACGCATATTTGTTCTGTGGAGACGAAGTCGGACCAGAACAAGACTCACTGTGGTGAAGTTTGAACCAGGCTGGACTGGACTGAACCAGAGTCTGACACAAACTTCACTCCACTCAAATGTCAAGGATGGTTTAATGAACAATAGAGCTGCACGGTTTGGGAAAGACTTCAGAGATCTGACAGGATCAGGCTTTCATGGGCTGGGCTCATTTATTCCTTCTTGTTCCTGTTTGAGGTGAAGACTGGAGTGTATCCTCATGACTTTGGGCTTGGAGTCTATCCCATCTCCAACTCATCACATTCATATGTCATTTATGGTTTAATCATGGAATTAGGTCAGGCTTCATTTTTACTGACTAATTGAATGTTAAAGGTATCAATGTAACTTTTGAGCCAAAAATAGAAATGGTTTTATTCCTTTAATGTTTTTTTAGGCTTAAATCTCCCTCCTCTTTAGTGTCTTCTTTGTTCCTGTTCCTTTAGTCATAGAATACACATTGTGGCATGAATGATATAGATATGTCGACAAACAATGCCCCAAGCTCATGTTTTCACTTTCTATTACAATGACATTATGCATTTTGTGTTGTTGCATATAGTTATTTTTATACAGGTGTACAGGTCTAATCTACACAATTAAGCATTTTATACAAACTAGTCGATTGTGAAGGAAATTATTATTCTTCAAAAACTGCAGCTTTAGTGATTTGATAATTGCATCCATGAGATTGTAATTTCAATTTGATTTCAGCCGCTGTGATTGTGCAGCCCTAATGCATAAGCTCTCCGAAAAGAAAACTTGACGTGGGATTTTGCAGGTGGGTCTGCAAACTCTGCAGCTACCGTACACACTTTCAGAGACGAAGCAGAAGGAGATCTGTGTTTAGAGGAGACATGGGAGCGTAAGTTTCACATTGTTTTATTTAGAAAGAATCTGAAGCTGTAGAATGACTGAACATAAAGTTCATAAGGTCCCTGTTTTCCCACGCACGGTTTATCCAGCGCACACCGCGGTTCACCCCTGTTTTGTTGCATACGGATGTTTATTTTGTTCTAATGTCCGTGTGTGTTTAGTTCCTTTGCTGTTTGGGCTGTTTTTACTGCAAAAGCCAGGTTTGTTTGGACCACATTGTTGTTGTGACTCTTCGTAGTGTCTGGAGGAGTAAAGCGTTAATAATGCTGGCTAAAGAATACTCAAACTCAAACAAAATAACAAGTAGTATCCAGTGATTTAAGTGGGCCAAGAGAAGTGCAGATGCTCTCGTTCCACCAGGTCAAAATAGCATCTGAAGTTTGGCCGTGCTAGCCCTGCTTGACTCTACTCAGTCTTTGCCCTGTTTCCTTGGGACCTTCTACTCTGTTAGTATCTGTTTGGCCTTGGTCCTAACCAGGGCTGTTCTAATAGTGTATTTTCACTTGTTCTACTTGGTCTGACTGTGCTTTCATTACCCTTTAGAACATGCTCTATAATCAATGCAACTAGGGCTGGAGCTCTCGACTATTTACTTCCATTAATCGATTAATCTAATAACTTTAGTCTACATTTTGTAAAACATTTTCATAAGGGTAATAAGGGTATTCTACGGAAGTCCAGAGCTGCCAGTATGGAGTAAACATTTTTTTCAGCTTTTCTCGTTATAACGACTTTTTATTTACGTTCAAACGACTTTTTTTACGTTCAAACGAGAATATATTCTCGTTCGCACGACTTTTTATTTACGTTAAAACGAAAACATTTTCTCGTTAAAACGACTTTTTATGATAAACAGACTGCTCTTCCCATGATGCGCCACAAGCTGGATCGCTCAGAGCCCTGTACTACGAAGCTAGATTTGGGGTTTAGCGAGGTCAGTTCTGGGTTAAACCTGGTCTGGTCTGGGATCACTTCCTATCGGGGCAGATCTCTATGGCAACATGTGGCAAACTCATAACCTGCTCCGGACCCGGATAAGTTAAAAAGACGAGGCGCTGGCCAATCAGAGATGAGAATTTAGGCCTTTGAGAAGAGACGGGGAGAGAGAGATGAGAAAGGGCAGCGAAATACGAAAGTCACGGCGTATTTTATATCAAAGCGATGCGCACGTATTTATAAAGAGAAGCCATGAGATCTTATATGTAGCAGTAACACTGGAAGAATCCTGTTTAATCTGTGTGATGATTAATAAACTCTTTCATTGTCAAGAAATAATGATTGAATGCACTTTTATACATTTGGCTGTGGATCTTTACGCATCAGTTTGACTCAGACAAAAGACACTTGTCTAAACCAACAGACTAAGGTCGATCTATTAAATGTTTGGTGATGTTGTACATTTGTGTTTTAGTCTGTTATATCCATGCATGACATTCAAATGAACTGTGTAGCGTATTTTCTGTGTCTGTGATTGGCCTTGTACCTGGGTTAGTCAACCCGGGTAAGAGAAACTTATCCAGGCTAGGTTCAGCGACGTTCGTAGGCTCTGGAGCATCATGGGAAGGGCTGTCTATTTTTCATTAAAAGTCGTTTTAACGAGAGAATATTTTCGTTTTAACGTAAATAAAAAGTCGTTATAACGACATTATATTCTCGTTTGAACGTAAAAAAAGTCGTTTGAACGTAAATATAAGGCCGTTATAACGAGAAAAGCTGAAAAAAATGTTTACGCTGGATGTATACAGACTGCGAGTTCGGTGCGGGTCAGGACTCGCGCGGGTCCCGCAGAACTTAGAAAGTGCTTAAAACCAATGTGCCCATGTACACGGACCTCCGAGGCGTGCGGATGCGAGTGCGGGAGCCGCGCGGGTCAGCGGAAAGAATCCGCATGAAGTCTATTTTTCCCGGACACCGCAGCCAGAGCCGGATCTAACCTTTTGGGGGCCCTAAGCAAAAATCAGCTTTGGGGGCCCTTCAGTCTTTTTTTAAGAACCTTAATCAGTCAAGCCAAAGCAGCGTTTAAATTTACTTTTTTCATTATAAATTATACACAAAGCGACAGACAAAAATAAGTGTATTTTAAATAATATTTCTCACAATAAACAGATAATGTAGATCCTGCCCCTTGAATAAAACAATGGCATTTTCCCTAAATTTGGAGTAAGCTATTTTAGACCAACTAATCTTTAATTTTATGCATAATTTTATGATTAATATATCATTGTACCTTTCCTCAAGTGTCACTTGGTGTCAGTGTCACCAATGGGGCCCCTGCCCTGTCCCTCTCCCTGTGAGCTCCGCCTCTGTTCCCTCTTCACACTGACGCTGAAACAGCTGATGAGCTGCATCATGCGCTGGACTTTTTGGACAGGAATATTGAAATCTGAAACTTTTTTGGGACAAACAGCCTCATGTTCTAAGTGGCTTTTAAATAATTTAACATAAATGTGCAGAAATCCGCCGTATTTCACCGCAGTCATTTTCGCGATCTGCAGACGTATAATTTCATCAGCTATTTGCGTTCGTAGTTCAGTCAATACTCGTCCTTTTGACACAAAATAAAGATGGGCTGACAGCTTATGAGATACAGAACATGTATCGGTGGCCCAACCTGTTCCCAGAGTCTTTGATTTTACGCTCTGTGCTGAGAATGATCAGACACGTGTTTCTACATCTGTCAGTCTTAAGCGCAGCACAGGGGAGACGGCAGTGTCTCAAGAACAGGGAAAAGGGGAGGGTCCATCACTTTCAAGCTTGTACGATTGGTCAAACAGGGTTTATGTATGGCGCAAACCAGAGGGTGAAGCCAACAGGCATGAGGACTGGACTGACATAAACTTGAAAAACTATCAGCACGCAGAAGGAGGCGGGGCCCTCCACAGAGGCGGGGCCCTACGCAACTTGCGTAGTCTGCGTATAGGAAGGTCCGGCTCTGACCGCAGCGGTCTGGTGCGGCTTTCAATTCATTATATGAGCATTCTCGCGGGAATCTACGTGACTCCGCGTGGCTTTGGACGAAACCGGACCACAGTTGACAGCATCTGGTGTAACAGGCACTTTGGAAGAAACCCCGCCAACCCGCACCCGCCTCGCAGTCTGTGTACATCCAGCGTTACTCCACACTGGCAGTTCTGGACTTCCGTAGTATTCTGCTTAATAACACAAATATTTGTCATTGGACCCAAATGTTACATAGAGCCTGGCAGCGGAGCTGTAAGCTTCACAAACATGTGGGTCAGTTTCATGTAAACTGTATCTGCAGCTCGTGGGTCAATTTAGCCTCCGCAGCGTTGTCCCTTCTGAGAGACTTTGCTTGTGTTCTGATCTCAGCTCTCTGTGTTCTCACAAACACAAGTCTGCTCCAAAGACAGACTCGTTGGTTTAAAATCCATCGCTGCCTCCTCTGCTGTGCTGTAGCCTGGCAGGGAATTCAGGAATAAGTTCAGAGTGAAACAAACAAACAAGCGCTGCGTAGCTGCGCCCGCTCCGCGCACCAAAGAGTCATGCTGTTTTTTCAATACAAATTAAGCAAATCATCGAGGCAAAAAAAAAACAAAAACTTTATAATAATAATTTTAAAGCTTTTTTTAAATCAAATGCCTCAATTTACTCAATGAATCGTTTCAGCCTGTTGAGGTCAAAACATCTTGGCAGTTGAGCATTGAAATCAGAGAACCAGGACATAGTGCTCAGAAGATCTTTTTATTGACAGGTACAGGATCGTCATCACATCAAGTCTTCAACAGAGCGTTTCTGAGCATCTCTGAACGTCTCTGAGCGTCACTTGAGCATCTCATGAATGTCTCATGAGTGTCTCTGCTAGTCCAGTCAAAAACACAGATATTTATGCTAGACAATGTCCGTCAAATATTAGCTCAATTATGACTTTGTGGAAAAATACAGAGAAGGGTACACGTATACATTTAGCTTATGTCAGCATACAAAGGTCTAATTAATAGCGTCTTAACATACAGTTTTCCCGATAAGTATCTGCTGTACTGTGTAATTATGTATGTAATAGATGTACTTTAAACTGGGGTGGTGTGATTATCAACTTGTACAAAGGTAAGCATTAAAGTCAGCACTTTTGTCATATATGATGGTAGTTGGATGGTCCCCAAAATGGGGTCTGTAGACCTCTGGTTTAAAACATGAATAAATATTTCCACAAGCCCTAATAGCAACTGCACACAACAAACCAAAACCCATGGAAACTCTGAGTTCACCGAGTATTTCCGCAGAACTCAATCAGTGTCAGTTAGAAACTGAGCTGAAACAGGGCCAATAGGGCCGAGAAGGGCTTGGCCAGAGTGCTGATGGAGTCCACACAGTCTGTTTGAATATCAGTTTGTTTTGAGCAGTTCTAATGGAGATACAGCAAAACCACATTCTAAAGTGTAAAGCAAACGCAACAGGCCAAGTAGGACTGAGTCGAGTGAAACATGACATTAATCCATTCTATGTGAAGTGAGAAGGCCGTAGCCCCCACATGACATCACAAACACACACACACACACACACACATACATGTTGTGTTTCCATCTGTCATGGGACATTACATTGACTTACATTCATTTCATGGACTCTTACCCTAACCTTAACCTTAGTGACTACTTGCCTAAACTTAACCCAACCCTCACCCTAATCCTAACCTTAACCTTATTTCAACTTAAAACCATGTTGCTGATCTCATAATGTAGGATTTACATCATGGGGACCAGCTTTTTGTCCCCATAAGGAAGGCAGGTCCCCAGAAAGTGAGTGTGTATACAACTTTTGGTCCTCACAAAGTGATGAATACACGCTCATCTTTAACAAGACGACACAGCTCTGGGAGTTAAACAGTTCTTCTTCTGTGTGAGACTGTGTGTGTGTCTGTATGTCTCGTGTGTGTGGGTGTGTCTGTATGTGCGTGTGTGCGTGGAGGGAGAGCGCGCCGTGTGTCTGTATGTGCGTGGAGGGAGAGCGCGCGTGTGTCTGTATGTGCGTGTTGCGTGGAGGGAGAGCGCGCCGTGTGTCTGTGTGTGCGTGTGTGCGTGGAGGGAGAGCGCGCCGGTGTCTGTATGTGCGTGTGTGCGTGGAGGGAGAGCGCGCCGTGTGTCTGTATGTGCGTGTGTGCGTGGAGGGAGAGCGCGCCGTGTGTCTGTATGTGCGTGTATGCGTGGAGGGAGAGCGCGCCGTGTGTCTGTATGTGCGTGTGTGCGTGGAGGGAGAGCGCGCCGTGTGTCTGTATGTGCGTCTCGCCTGCGTCACTGCTGCGTGGAGGAGGTGGAGGAGGTGGAGGTGCTGGTGCTGGTGTGAAGTGCCGCAGGTGGGACTGAGTGGGCATGTTTATGTAAATACTCAGTAATATATTCATATAGAGGAGCGAGCTGTGATACTATGGCTCTGGATGTGTGCACACTAAATGCATCCAGGTGTGCATCTGAGGAAGAAGGGTCAGAGAAGGAAGGAAAGGCTTTCAAAGGATCAACTGAGCTGACAAAAAGATGTAAAAATAGGTTTTATTTGCATTGCTCTTTTAAACTGGCTCTTGAAGCTTCACATCTCAGGTTAAACTTGTATTAAAGCACACACAACGTGTTTTCCCACAGAAGGAATTGAGTTAGAGCTTCGTCTAGTGACACAAGAGAAATAATCAGATGAATGCTTCACGTGAATGTGGATCTTTTTATAAAGTTCAATATTTAGCTTTAATTAGAAGATATATACTTGATGTGTATTTTTACATGAACCAATAACAGCTTTACAGGAGATCCTCACTCTCTCTTTCTCTCTGAGTTTGACAACAGAAGACATCTCTGAGTTCTACTGTATGAAGTCTGCTGCAGAGTGGCTCCTTTCAGCTGCAGAAAACAACCTGTTTGTGGTCCACCATTGTAAAGGATCTTCAACAGTGACACTGAAAGAACTCAAAGGTGTCTTGTGAAAAGCAATGAACAGACTGAAGATGAAGTAGAATGTAAACAAGCCGGAGAAGTGAGAGGATAAGACGTGCAGGCAGCCTGACTACAACTCAAAACAGGACCAGAGAATGGCTTTGGAAAGCCAAGTTTGCTTTCATAAGTAATAAATACAATGTGTGTGTAAAAGCATACTGAGAAGAGGGATTTTAGAATTAGGTTCAGTAGTTCAATCATATAAAATGTTCACATGTATAATGTCGTTGTCCATTTAGATATGTTTTCTGTAAATTCTGCCCAGGGGCGATGGCTGGAAACTTGAATTTTTTGCTAGAACATTCCTTTTGGTTCATATTTCTTGTGCAATGTCCCTGTACAAAATAACTCATCCCGTCCCAGACCTGTGGCTTTAGAGTCTGGTCCTAACTGGCCTGAGCAGTCTGTGTCATGAGCAGGAGCTGATTCCACTCAGCATTAAACGTTACTCATTCATTTAGCTATTTAAGAGTGAAAAATGTACCAAACAAACAACAGTACTGTCCTGTTTTCAGTATTTATGTTAGTGGAAAAGCGATCTCTGAATAGAACAACCGTCACACAGATTCAATCGGATACTGCACATGAACATCCACCACACAAAGTATATATAGTCCAATCCCATTGTAACATGAGCGATTATACTGGCTGCTAAGACAACACATGGTCTCTCCCAATCCTTCACAGAATTCTACGTATTGTTTCCAGTGCTGTGGGCTTGTCATCAGATTACACGCTCTGCTCACACTTTTACTCTGGCACGGAGAAAACAAAAGCCAATATGATGTCAGACGTGTACGGATTGATAAACAGATCTGTAACCGTCCTGAGAACGCTGTGAGGTGAATGCAGAGCAGGACTGGAGCTGTGTCGAGTGCAGCTGACCAGAGCGTCCACTGTCACAACAAACCTTCACCTGCAACTGTTTTTAACTCTGTCGTGAGGGTTTGTTTTCAAATGTCTTGGGTTGTGAGCCAGGACTAACTTGAAAAACAGATCCCCGAATCTCAAAGGGACTTTCCTGGTTAAATGAAAGTTAAAGGGATTAATCTATTATGTACATTTTTGTTTGTGAGTTTTGAACCTGTTGCTCTCTTATCATTAGCCTACCCAAAGTTGTATTTGGATTGATTCATGCATGTTTGAGTAATCTTGTTTTGTTCTGCAGTTGATCCTAAAGTAATCAGAAAATACCTGTCTTCACCTACCACCTATCCCCGCCCACTTATCTTTATTCACTTGTAATTATTTAAGAATTAGGATTACAATACAGACCTGAAGGGTTCAAAGTTGTCATGTAGAGGCGGAGCTTATCAGTTCTGCAGGAAGTTAATGAACCTGTTTCTATTTCTAACCCTAACCCATTTCTGTGTTTGCTATGAACAAAATAAATGTGAATTATTGATCTGCATCTGTCACAGTTTCATTCTAAATATACAGAAAAATCACAAGAGGTCTCCTTTAAATAATAATATAATAATAATAATAATAATAATAATAATACATTATTATTATTATTATTATTATTATTATTATTATTATTATTATTATTATTATTTATTATTATTATTATTATTATTAATAACATAATTATTAACACATACACCAGAATAAAGGAAAACATATCTACTTAAAACAAAAGCCATCCCGGGGCGCCCCTGTCCCAGACCCTTCAGCTTCTACAACTACATCAGAAACAAGAAAAAGTACAAGGAATGTGCATGTTTCCCCCTAATCAGAATAATTGAGATTTCATGATCAAATCATGTCAGTCATCAAAACTATTACAAATGAAAACACCACCATCCAAACTGAGCCGACTTTGTTGCAAAAAAACAAATCCTTTATATATTTTATGAATAAAAATTCCTGTGTAATTTATAAGGGTGTAACGATACGTTTTTAGAACGATACGATACATTTCGTTATGAAACCTAGAGAGACGATTACAAAACGATTTTGGGGGTTTTGGGAACGATACAATTCAGAACGATACAGCAGTTTTAAAATGATATTTTGATTCAGTTTGATAACTTACGACATAAATAAAATCAGCTTAACAACACAATTACAATTGCACATAAAAAACTGCAACTTTTCCCCTTTATACACAAGTTTAGTATCATAATAACATAAGTGACCCACAGTTCACCATCTTATTGAATCATTTTCACACAGATGCAGTGTGTTGAGATGAGAGTCTGAGTCTTACTGTATCATTAGATTCAATATTAAATCCATAAACATGTGCAGACTCAAAGTTTTGATCCAAAGCATGTTGATGTTGCGTCTTAAGTACGGCATATGTCCAAAATGTGACAGACCTGCAGCCCATGGTCCAGCGTTAGCTCCGTGGGCGGTTTGGTTTTGCCTTTGTGGATTTGTCCCTCGTGGTCTGCGCTCTCGCAGGCCCGCGGGATGGTTTGGATACAGCGCTGTCTGTCTCCTCCATGGAAGTACTCCTCCGCTGGGCTGTGTGGCAGTGGTGACGTCCGAGAGGAGATTGATGATGACGCAGTGCGGAAACCCAGCATATTAAACGCGCATTTATTTAAAAATGTATGTGAAAAATACACTACTAAGATTGTCGTTTGTCTGTACGTTTATGTTTCACCATATATCTAAATAAAACCGATTCTTTGGGCTTAGATTCGAAGCGATTCATAGTTGCATCGATGTGTGGCTGGGATTGAGGATCACTAGTAGAACTCCGATCGATGCAGCGGATCGTAAGGGCTGTGTATCGATACTTCCAATATTTAGGTGAATCGTCACACCCCTAGTAATTTATGATTTAGCAATGACATATCATTAAGTGTGTTTGGCTGACCACAGCCCAGTGTTGTTTTTAGTCTAGTCCGGCCCTGCTGGGGCCAGTAGACCTGTAAATCCAACCACAGTGGAACACATCTGCAACAGTTTCCACACGTGACCACACCACCTCATCAATACAAATCATGAATGTGTTCTGATATGTTAATGTTACAGAAAAGCTCCTGCACTATCACCCCTCACATGTGGGATATTCTGAGGCTCTGAGTCTCCCAGACACAACTCCACAGGGTTAACTGCTCCAGAAAGTCCAGTTTCCATACACGTGTCCTGTACTACAGAAGGATGTACCCTAAACAAGCCCATGCTCCAGCTCAGCCTGAGACTTTTAGACTGTTTTAACACCGCACGGATCTAAAAGGATATGTTGGCACTTTGAGCAGCAGGTATCAGAGCAGGACTATTATCTGACCCGTGTCCCTCGCTCCTCGCCTCTCAGCTCCTCCAAATTGCTTTTCATTGTGGCCACACCTGAGCTGACAGCAGCATGTCAGTCATTAGACAGGGACAGAACACTGGTACGGCTCCACTCTGATACAACACAATTAACTGCACTGACCCGGGCTGAGCAGGAGAAGAAGACGTCAGGGCTTCTCCGACTAATGTGTGTCTGTTTGGACAGGCTCAGGGAGGAGGGTGAAGGGACCGGGAGTGGAATGTGAACACAACACAGCCAAAGACAGGGCTGGCTGACACAGAAGTGGCTTAAGGTCTAAGTCTGAGGTTTGTCTTGTTTTTTTTGAGCCAACTTAGAGCATAATCCAGCTCGTGTTCTTTATCATATCATAACTGTTTTCTCACACTCGTATTTGAATCGATCTTACATGTTTGAAGAATCGCGTATCATCCTACAGCTGCTCAGAAAAGTCCTGTTTTCATCTACTATCTATCCCCGCCTACTGGCCTGTAATTGAGTGACTGCGTGTAGTTCACGCAGTCACTACTTGTTCTTGTGTTTTTATTATTGAGTGACTGCGCATGTATGCGCAGTCACTATTTGCTCCAGTAATTCTTTATTATTATTATCTTACGTCCTTTTATTCCCGTTTTTCTGCACCTTTCAACTCATTAACCGTTTCACTGAGATCACCAGTTTTCACTTCTTCACGTACTCCCTGATAATCTCTTGGTTGCTATTACTTTTCACGTCTTTAACTCTTATAGTTTTTTAACTATTAACAAATTAAGCTTAAAATGTCCCCATTAACCTCCATTCAAAATAAATACCTGTCACACTTTTCACTTTTTACTGCCACCAGATGGAGCCAAACTTCCCATTTCACTGGGTTAGCCTTTTCCTGTTCTCTGTCCCTCTCATTCTCAGAGCTGTAAGTGGTCCAACGGATAAGGCTTTAGCCCTCGAATATCCTGATCCAGGTTCGATCCCCACCACTCACACTAAATGTGAACTTCATTGGGGATTTCTGATTTAAAATCCAATACTTTTTACTGATTTAACTGTTGATGTGCTTTCACTGATACTTGTTTTAACTGATTTAACTATAACTAAGTTCCTTGTTGACTGTGTTCTCCCCTTAAATATTTGTTCACATCATAAGCTTATCACTTTTGATGTTTAACCTTATCTGAATCTTCTCACTGTGTGCTGTTACCTTTGACACAATTCACACTGCACAGGTCTGCTCACAGGTGTTGTGCGTTATTACCTGATTGGCGCCTGAGTTTTTTCCCTGTATCTTGGACAATGACATATCACAGAGCATGTAGCTGAGTGGGTAAGTCACTGTGTTGGAAACCGAAGATTCCCAGATCAAGACACGCCACTGCCAAATGTTAAATTATGAAAAAATGTGAAAAGAAGAAGTGCCAACATGGTTAAATGTATTTATCACTAATAAAAGTAAGATTTAACAATTATTACTTTAGTAGCCTACTTGAGATGACTGTAAATTATAAAATCAATTGGAGGCAAACAGATATAACTGTTTGACAAAACTTTGCACTTGGTCTGCCTCACAGGTGTTGTGCATAATGACTGGATTGGCTGCCCAGTTTCTTTTTGTCTCTTAGACAGTTTTGTTTCATAGAACATATAGCCAAGTGGTAGAGCACTTGTCTCACAAACCAGAGATTGCCGGTTCAAACGCCGGAGTTGCCATCTTTTAAATGACAAGAAATGATGAAAATTTTTGTAAGAAAACACAATGCATTACTCGCTAAAAAGAGTTTATTCAATTTGAAATGACAGAGATTCATGTCTTGCTATCTGAAGATCTTTAAGATAATATTTCAAGCTTTACTTCCACCTCTTGGTTCTCAAGAGGATTATCCAATCAGAAAGCAGAATGATTCTCACATGACTCCCTGATTTGCATTGCCAGTTTGGACTTTGAACTGATGTTGCACCACGATACAGGACAGTTGTCCGTGATAGGGTCAGGGACTTGTTTCAACACAAATTGGTAAAAATAAAAACAACATAATACTTCTGCTTACATTTTGGAGAAATATATTCTTTTGTATTTTCAAAGGCAAAGAATTATTTCTCATGAAGTGACTTGCACGATGTAACTCATGATCAGAGCTTACTTCTTTCTGATAGGTAGTTAGTTGCTTATTATCAACAAAATTTAGGTAAATTAATTTCATTAATTTAACCTGTTCACTTTGTAAGCTCCTCAAATTATATTTCTCTTCATAAGTTCAGCTTTTCCATTATGATATGAATAGGTCTTATTTTTATCATCAATCTCTGATGCTTGTTTTCTCTAGTGGCCTTGTGGTCCAGTGGTTAAATCATGAAGACTGGTATTTATAGGTTGTAGGTTCGAATCCCAGGCATGACTTTTCAACTTGCTTACCTTATCACTGATAACACCAACTTCCTTACATAGTCACTGATTCTCATATCTCTATTAGGTTACTGGATAAGGTAAAAGACTGTGAATCACAAGGTCTGACGAGTAAATTAAACTATTTCACTTTAACATGGAAAACTGGAAAACTTAAACCATTTATACCCTAAATACAGGGAGACTCACAACTAGCACCACTCAACGCACTCGTCGGCGGCGATAATCGCTTTGGATCGACAAGATAGCTGCTTAAGTTTGGCCCCTCCCACATTTTCACGGTGGCAGTCACTCCGCAATTGCTTCTGCAATTGCAAATTCTAGTTATTCTTCCAACATCCCTTTTTTTCCCGTTTTTCGGTTCGTTTCAACTCTTCGACACTTTCACCGATTTCAACACTTTATACCTCGTTCTGTTCACGCTTTCTAACTTATTATTGCTATTACTTTTGACATTCATGCCTTTTGTAGTTTTTTCACAATTTCAACCTGAAAATGAAATTTTGATACTTTTTCCAAAAAACACTTTTCATTTTCAGCAGTTATAAGCAGTTAATACCAGTTCACCCATACACACATTAAACATGTTCCACATTTCAAGCCTCTCCACAATTTTACACATATTTCCACGACTTCAGTAACTATTTTAACAATCTTCAACCATTTCAACGTTTTTCAACCTTTCACAATTTCAACAATCTTCAACCATTTCAACGTTCTTCAACCATTTCAACGTTCTTCACGTTCTTCAACCATTTCAACGTTCTTCAACCATTTCAACGTTCTTCACGTTCTTCAACCATTTCAACATTCTTCAACCTTCTTCAACCTTCCACCATTTCAACAATCTTCAACCATTTCAACATTCTTCAACCATTTCAACATTCTGGGCCTGATCATGATGGCTGGGCACATGATCAGTCAATCTCACTCCCTGCGAGAACTACGAAAGCCGAAGGCATGGTATGTGTATACTTAGTTCTGCTAATACAAAATAGTCAACAACTCATTGTTGACCAAAAACTGTAAAACAACATTTTCGGACTTTTCACAATAAAAGCACTATAAAACAACGTTTTCTGACTTTTCACAATAAAAGCACTATAAAACAACGTTTTCTGACTTTTCACAATAAAAGCACTGTAAAACAGCATTTTTGGACTTTTCACAATAAAAGCACTGTAAAACAGCATTTTTGGACTTTTCACAATAAAAGCACTGTAAAACAGCGTTTTTGGACTTTTCACAATAAAAGCACTGTAAAACAGCGTTTTTGGACTTTTCACAATAAAAGCACTGTAAAACAACGTTTTCGGACTTTTCACAATAAAAGCACTGTAAAACAACGTTTTCGGACTTTTCACAATAAAAGCACTGTAAAACAACGTTTTCGGACTTTTCACAATAAAAAGCACTGTAAAACAGCATTTTTGGACTTTTCACAATAAAAGCACTGTAAAACAGCTTTTTTGGACTTTTCACAATAAAAGCACTATAAAACAACGTTTTCTGACTTTTCACAATAAAAGCACTGTAAAACAGCGTTTTCGGACTTTTCACAATAAAAGCACTGTAAAACAACGTTTTCGGACTTTTCACAATAAAAGCACTGTAAAACAGCATTTTTGGACTTTTCACAATAAAAGCACTGTAAAACAGCGTTTTTGGACTTTTCACAATAAAAGCACTATAAAACAACGTTTTCTGACTTTTCACAATAAAAGCACTGTAAAACAGCGTTTTTGGACTTTTCAACCATTTCTAAACGATTCAAGTATTTCAAAACTCTTCAACCACTTCAACAGTCTTCATTTCAACGTTCTTCAACCATTTCAACAATCTTCAACCATTTCAACATTCTTCAACCATTTCAACAATCTACAACCATTTCAACAGCCTTCAACCATTTCAAAGTTCTTCAACCATTTCAACGTTCTTCAACCTTCCACCATTTCAACAATCTTCAACCATTTCACAACTCTTCAACTATTTCAGTGTTTTCAACAACTTTCACAATCTTTTACAGTAATTTTTTCACGTTTCGCAGTCACTCGCAATGGCTTCAGCCATTGCACAGTTTCTAGTTATTTTAGTTAGTGCTTAAGAGTCGAGCTTGAAGGAACACTGCTGCTAAAAGGACCACATTTTAATATATATATATGTGTGTGTGTGTGTTTAGTATGGTACCTCGGTGTCGGAGTGGTACCTGTGTGTGTTTAGCGTGGTACCTGTGTGTCGGAGCGGTACCTGTGTGTCGGAGCGGTACCTGTGTGTCGGAGCGGTACCTGTGTGTCGAAGCGGTACCAGTGTGTCGGAGCGGTACCTGTGTGTCGAAGCGGTACCAGTGTGTCGGAGCGGTACCTGTGTGTCGGAGCGGTACCAGTGTGTCGGAGCGGTACCTGTGTGTTGGAGCGGTACCTGTGTGTCGGAGCGGTACCTGTGTGTCGAAGCAGTACCAGTGTGTCGGAGCGGTACCTGTGCAGACGTGGAGTTGAGCTTCTGCAGGCCGTTCTCCAGCCTCTCCATCTTGCCTCGCAGCTCGTGGCTCTTCTGGCTCAGCAGACTTCGGTACAGTTTGATCTGCTCCAGGAAGGACTTGGGCGTGGTGTAGTTGTAGCGCCTCTCGCTGGTCAGATACTGTTTGGACGTGTGGTTGACGCTGGTGTGGACGAAAGCCATGAACTTACTCACCGACTCCTTCACCTCGGGCTGAGGACGGAATGACAGAAGTGTCGTCAGTGCAGACACACATTCCAGGTGGTGGTCAGTTAACAGCCGCTCATGCCTAGTGAACATACCTTAGCCTCTTTTTATTTGTATTGCATAACTGCACGATTCATGTGAAAGACCCCCTCTCCCTGCAGGGTGACTAGTTAGGTACCCTGACACTGCGGGCGGCACTTTGACCCAGTTTGAACGTCTGCTTTACTCGACCATGAGTGTTTGTTCACAAGGGGGTGAGATGTAATATTATTATTGTCTTACTAAGAAAATGTCCTGAACAGAAATGTCTCAGACTGTGAGGTTCATGTGACACCTGTGAGTGTGAGTGAGTGAGTGTGAGTGAGTGTGCTTGTGCACCTGGATACTGTCCACATCCTGCAGGAACCTCAGGCTCACTGACTCCAGGGCTTCTTGGGGCCACTCATGGAACCAGTCTATGGCCGTACAGTTGACCACAGCGGGGAACTTTCGACCGCGCACACGGAGTTTACTGCCCACGGGAGAGAAGCACAGCGCCACCTGCAGGACACACACATATATAAGACAGTATGACCGAGGCATTTGTCTCATTTTGACTCAGTTTGGTGTTAGTCCTTAAGTGTGTGGTAAATATCTGTCTTAGTTTGAGAGCAGTTATCTCACCATTTATGAACAAACTGAAAATGGCAGGATGTTATTTTGGTTGTAAATCAGAATCTCTCCACGTCTGTGTCAAACAGCACCAAACCACAGAGACTTTGGACTTGGTCATATGTTACTTAAAGGTGCAATGCGTAAGTTAAAATGTTCAATATTACGATATATCAAATTACTGTCCACTGACACAGGCCTGGAGGTGCATCATGATGTTGTGTAAACTTACTGAGGTTTCCTGTATAAGCACAGACAGACTCATAAATGTGAGTGGAGCTGGTCCTAGTCCTCCTTCACTGGATTAGTATCATTATTAGTAGTTGTTTCGCTAAAGCTCTCAGCTTTATACAACAGACGACTGTTGTAAAGACTGTTTAATAAAAAAATAAAATAAATAATCAGTGGTACATACTGCCATCTAGCTTCTGAACCCCCACAACACAAGAATTAGTCTGATTAAAACAACCGGCATGAGGCCGACTGCAGGGTCGAGTAACACTCGGACATGTTTTTGAGAACTGTGCTGGAGATCAAAAGACACTCATCTGTTGATTATTTTCATTTAGACACAGCTTTAGTAGCTTAGCTGTTTGTCTTGGTAAGGTTTATGTTTTAGTAATAAATACTCATTGAGCATTTAGTTTATGAGAAACAAAGCTCAAACTCTCATTAATCTTTCCTTGTGTAACTTTTGGAGTTGGAAAACGGATCAGTCAGTCAAAAAGAAGAAATACAATAGTCAGCATCTACTTTTCATACAAAAAAAACGTTGTCTTCTTAACTCGGAAAACATTTAGCAGAGAATAACATGTGTCAAAAGAATCTTTTAAGCCTAAAATACATCTTTATCTGAAGATAGTAGGGAGGGTGCAGTGCCACAAAATGCCAAAGATGGCGCCCTTGTTCAAAACCTTTGCCACTTATGCCATGAACCTTTAAAGGTGCACTCTGGAACTTTCTGGAGGAGGAAAGTCAACTGCACACTTCAATAGAAATAGAAAGATAAAAACATTCTTGTTTGGGATAAATATGTTTGATGTGGAGCTGCTTTTCCACTGAAACAAACCAAACAAGCCTCATCAGATTAAAGTCAGACTCTTCTATGTGTGGTTTAGTGCAACACATACAGTTTCTCTAAAATGCACGTTTATGTTTAGTCTAAACTTACACGGTGGACATTTCAACAGTTAGACCTTTCTGACTGCTTACAAGATCATTCCTACAGTATTCCATTTGTGAAATGTCCCGTTAGTATTGAATAAGGCTGTAAATGAGAGCGGTGAGGTGTTACCGCCTCAGCATCGTCTTCATGGGACATTTGTGGGTCCTTCTCCAAATGCCTCCACACGGTCTTGTCCCGTTTCCACACTGTGGTCGTCTTACTAATAAAACCTCTGAGCCACAATCTTACACAATAAAGAAGAAACAGGAGCTGGGCAAAGAGTCAAAATCATTTATGAAGATTGTTTTTCCCTCTCACAACTTTCTATTGCATTCATTTGTATCATATTAAAATCAAATAAAAAAAAGTATTACAATATTCTAGCAATGCAAACTTTAATCACTCTCTTTTACTTCAAAAATAGTCTGATATTTTCCGAAGTCCAAAGAGTGGACGGCTCGGACTTGAAAAGATTTCAAATAAAAATAACAGGACTTGGATTCGACTTGGACTTGTGTCTCTTTAACTTAGGACGTGACTTGACTTTTCATGTTTGAAATGTGACTTGTGAGGTTATAAGACGCCTTTGTTGTAGATTGTGAGACAAACTGTCTGGTGTCAAAATGAGGTCTACGATCACACCAGGGTCTGGACTCGAGTCTGGCTCTGTTTGAAGCCTTTGTGTGGGTCTCATGGATGTGTCATTGAACAGAAGACAGCAGCAGACTCAGGAGAAGAGAAGAGACCATTGATTCTGTTCACTTCCATCATTAAACACACGCAGCCCGATCTTGCCCTTTGTCTTAGCCGGTCTTAGCCTTGGTCTTAATTATTCCTCTATTGGCCACTAGTGGCTCTCTCCATGCTCTATACACTGTCAGTGTAGAAGGTGTGGCTCCAGCCGAATGTGGGGGTGCAGTTTTTTTCATTGAACCTGACACATGCTCACGCCTGTGACAAGTGAGCAGCTGTGTTAGGATCACAGGCAAAAGTAGCTGTAGCAGCAGCTTCAGTTTGGAAAAAAAAAAAAAAAAACTATAATAATAGAAGTCAACAGGCTTTATGTAAAAGAAAACACACATTTTTGGTCAAAGTTGTTAAAGTCTCTCAAGTAAATACTTTCACCAAATAGATTTCTATTATTATAGTTTTTTCACCAAATAGATTTCTATTATTACACTTTTTTCCAAACTGAAGCTGCTGCTACAGTAACCTTTGCCTGTGATCACTGCTCACTGAAGGAAAGTGCACCCTCACATCTGGCTGGAGCCACACCTTCTACACTGACAGTGTATAGAGCTTGGAGAGAGCCACTAGTGGCCAACAGAGGAATAATTAAGACAATCCGCTAAGACCGGCTAAGACAAAGGGCAAGATCGGGCTGATGAGCTCACGTCTGCTGCAGAAGGACACACATACTGACGAGGAGAAGACCACGCCCACTCTCTACACAAACCACGCCCACTCTCTACACAAAACACGCCCACTCTCTACACAAAACACGCCCACTCTCTACACAAAACACGCCCACTCTCTACAAAAACCACGCCCACTATCTGCAGAAACCACGCCCACTCTCCACAGATTGGCTCTTCCGTCTGCTCAGCGCTGGGCTGTGTTGAGTCTCTAGAGCTCTGTGTCTGAAGACATGTGAGGCCTGCTCAATGCTTCAGTTTCTGACTTAAACTCTTTATGGAGCAGGCTGGTGCTGTGGAAGGCCAAGTGTATCATCGGCAGTTCCAGTCACGTCCTTAAAGAGAAATTTTCTCTGATGCCCTTTGGGAGGCGTTATTTTGCCCCCAGTAGGAAAACGAATTGTTTTGCCATTTCTTTTATCCCATCTGCCATTCAGTTTTAAATACTATAAGACAATAAAGCAGAATTGTTGTTTTTTTGTTTGTTTGTTGTGCTAAGGCGACTTTTGAGTGTTGTGAGTGTTGCACATTATGTTTTATGCTTGTTTGCACCATTGAGCTGATGCCCAGCTTTGTTGTTGATTGTATGTCACTGTACTTGACTAGATGATGTATGTATTTTATTGTTTCTATTCTGTGACACTGACTGCAAACGGAATTGCCTCTTTGAGGATAAATAAAGTTTCCTGAACTGAACTGTTTCTCTGTTTACTACGTCTTAATCTGCAGAGAACTACCTTAGACCAACATGAACACACAGAGCCAGAGAAGCTTTAACCCTGATGCTGTAGGAAGTAGGTGATTAAAAACCATCCGACTCCGCCCTCGGTATTATTGTGAAGGTCACTCACAGTCCGGAAAAGTTTGTTCTGATGGACAGAATCCGGAGCACCACTGCACTGAGTCTGGGATCACACTGAAACCTGCCTCGTAACCTTTGCAGTTTTCGTCTCATGAGACCTGCACACCAGTGTTACTCAGGTTTGTAACACATGCAAAGACCAAACGTCCTGTAGTGACAGAGCAGTGGCACCTTTATATTAGTTATAGTTTGTACTTTAGTTTAATGCTTCTCCTGAGAGTAACGCATTACCAGGCAAACTAACCTAATACCCTTTAGCCAACCTTTCTGTGGTATTCACACTCTTCCTCCAGCACAGGACAAACCCACAGTTCAAACAGCATAATAAGCACACACATCAGAGGAGAAACATGCACACTCTCACACACAGTGACAATTATGACAGAAAGTCCAAACACACCTGACAATCCTGATGTTTATTTCCATCTAATAATACGGCCAATGTTCACTTGCTCTTCCCAAACAGCTGCTCTGATCACAGTAAAGTCACTCGCTGCGTTACAATAACAGCACAGTTAGTCATTAGATTACATGACTCTAAATAAGGTAAAGCCAATTCTTTTCTCGAGGCGTCACTCCCAACACTGGAGCTCACTGACAGTTTCCTTAGTGACCACAAATAGTGTGTCATCTGGAACTTACTTTAGAAAACTGTCTATGTTGGGCCTCACAAATGGATTATATGTGCACCGTCCAACCAAGCCAAGAAATAATTATTAAACCCTGAGAAGCTGTCATCTGCACTTTAAGTCCAGCACTGGGGACAAAGTAAATAAACAGCACATGATTCCCTTGTGATTCTAACACCATTTGGAGAAAGTAAGAAGCCTCAGATCAATCCCCACATGAACGCTGCTTTACAAACTCATCTCCAACACGCTGTCACACTTCAACTTTCTCAGTCCGATAGCACGGCGAGCAGAGACGGAGAGAGACAAGGAGGCAAATAGAAGGAAATGGTGTGATTGCGGCCTGCTCTGGGGACTGCTTCCTCATTTATTGTGCGTCGGAGCAGGCTGTGGGCGGGAGAAGGAGTGTGACTGTAATAACCACAGGATAAGAACCCTCCAGGGAACGCTGCGAATATTCTCCACCCGAATGATGCCAGGCTAAACACGGGATTTGGGCCGGTGTGGGAGATTTATCCAGTGTTGGAGTTAAGCTGGAATGTCAGGACGTGAGATTGTTCAGGGAGAAACACAATGACATGTGCGGACCTCGGCTTTGTTCAAATAATGTGATGCAGTGATAGTGCAATAGTATACTTTGGCTTGTAAGTGGAAAATGTTTTCAGCAGAATGCAAACATAAAATATACTTCTGGTATAGACAGCTCTTCCCCAAAAGAATGTTTAAAAGAGTCAAAACGGTTTTAAAATTGTACAAAAAACCAGGAGCGCAGAGACCAGGGGTTCCTCCTTTCCCATTTGGGTCGTGCATAAATGTGTTTATGTTTACACAGACTCGGTGCAAGTGGCTAGAACTTGTGCTTGTAATGAAACAGAAAGAACAGTTCCTTTTAAAGGAACAGCAGGTCAAAGCCAACAGTGTCTCTCACCATTAGCTCACTCACAGGTGTATTTGATGTGATTCTTGTTTGAATAGTCTGGTATTGTCCTTCCACTGATGCTCCAGTGTTTTCACCTACCCCCTATCCCCGCCCACCCTCGTTGATCTTACACAGTGTATGAAATGTGCTGTGTACCTTGAGCTGTCTGCGGACCCTGTCGATGAAGAATCTCCAGCAGTTGTCCTTTGTATCCACAGCTCCAGAGCTGCGCACCTCGGACTTCACTGTGGAGATGATGTTCTCCAGCTCATCGTCTGCAAACAGGTCTGGGATCTCTCCTGCAAACGAGACAGACTCTGCTCAGGCGACGTGGAGTGTGTGTTTACCAGAAAGTATTCAAACACCATCAGTCCCTCCACGTTCTGCTGTGTGCTACAAATACTAAAGCTCATGTTCTCCACTGGCTTTTTCCATTGCAGCAGTCCCTTTTGTATTTGAAGAGTGTTCACACAGACTGGGGACTATGGTGGAGTGGGCAGGAGTCAGATCAGGAACTTCTTGAAAACACAAGCAGGTTTTTTAACAGTTTTTTTGTTGGAAAATTTACTTTTATTTATTTTTGTATTGTATTGTATTTTTATTTATGTTTTTTTTCAGTCAAAGACCATTATTTTCATCTTGCTAAATTACTAGGGCAGAGTTCCTGCAAACGTTCAATTGTAAGTGCGTAGTATGTAAAAATACTGGCCTCGAAGCCACGAACGATGACTTGTCAAACACTTTATGTAAGTTTTACACAAGTCACAGTTTTATAATTAAGAGGCTAAACAACAAGACCTAATGACATGATTCAATGTTGAAGCCCTTTCAGACTGAGACTGTGGGCCTGGGTGGTTCCTCTGAACAGGGCCCAAGTGGTTCCAAAATGACTCTCACTGCATTTACACCTTCAAAGAAAACTCACTGGATCTGGTTTTGGGACAAAGTATTTTCACTAGATTCTTATTTATTTTCCTCTTTAGTGGAAAGTACTGTCTAGTGCAGGGTTACTCAAAGTCCGGACTTCGGTCCGGATCCGGACCTCGAGACCGTTTTGTCCGGAGCGGGCAGCCGTTCCCTCGTATTTTTAATTCTGTGCTCTACACCCATGAGCGGATATTGCCTTTACACGTTACAGTGCTTCTCCACCAGAAGAGCTTCGTCTCTCTCTCTCTCTCTCTCTCTCTCTCTCTCTCTCTTCTCTCTCTCTCTTCTCTCTCTCTCTTCTCTCTCTTGCCCTCTCTTCTCTCTCTCTCTCTCCTCTCTTCTCTCTCTCTTCTCTCTCTCTCTTCTCTCTCTTGCCCTCTCTTCTCTCTCTCTCCCTCTCTCTCTCTCTTCTCTCTCTCTCTTCTCTCTCTTGCCCTCTCTTCTCTCTCTCTCTCCTCTCTCTCTCTCTCTCTCCTCTCTCTCTCTCTCTCGGAAAGCATTTCGAACTCCCAGTGAGATATGGAGCTTCATAATGATCCTTATTTTGTGCAAATCTGCCTTATATTCACGGAGAAAAGGCCCAAAATGTACAGTCAAAGATAACGTGTGTAAATAACAGCAAAGAAAATTGCGCAAAACGGCGCACCGCGGAAATGTTTGAAGTGGTCTTTACAACTTTTACTTTTGCCTGAATGTGACATAAAACAGACACTAACCTTATAAAAGCAGCAGCTCCCGTGTTTTCCCTGGTCTGATCACTCAGGACAGTCCTGTCAGGCCGAGTCAGTCTGCCTGACGCTCCTAAAGCCCAGTTTTACAGAGGCGGAGCTAAAGGCATCTGGGGCCCCTTAAATCTGGCCTCAAAGGCGGGGTCCCTATTTGTATTTTTGTTTATTTAACTGCCTCGTGTCTTTTTAATTACAGAAATATAACATCATACAATAGAATCATCACATCTAAAACTCACCTAAATACAGGAAATTGCATTGAATTTGTAAAATTCTCCTGGGGGAGAATTCCCCCAGACCCCCCTGAATTACATCAGAACCTTGTTGGATTGAAATAGATTTGTATTTAAGGGCTTATGGGTCTAAGGGTCTGTCTGTAGATTTAAATTAAATACAAATTTATTTCAAAAGAAGGGTTGGGGGCGTGGGGAGCACTACAATTTATATATATATATATCAGGGGCGCATTGAAATGCACGTTATGTTATGTTTACATGACTTTAATGTTTACGCTCTGCTATAAGCACTTAATTTAATGTCATTAAGTTGAATATTAACAATAATAAATGCTATACTTTTTCATCCGGACCTTTGAACTTGATCGTGTTTTAATTTCGAACCTTTGGATAAAAAGTTTGAGAAACCCTGGTCTAATGTGTTGGCTCTCACAGTGCAGACTGAAGTCATACTGTGAGACATTCTTTAGGAAACGGAATGAAAAAGCACAGCTACATCTTCTGAAGCGTGTCTTTAATTGTCTAATAGATCTGAGTATGTTCACACTCTACTTCTCAGCTCGTTCATAGGTGTGGACGCAGACTTCCACAGTCCACACAGCTGATGATGTGACTCTCATGTTTCCTTCATTAAGTGCAGAACAATTAGATTTGCAGAAGTTGTACAGTCTTAATCATTCTTCTGCTGCTGATTCATGTTTAATAAAGCAGCGAGTGCTCCCTGCAGCCTCAGCTCATTTACACAAACACAAGTCATTGTACATTTAACTCTTTGCCTGCCAAAGATGACTCGTGCTGAACCCAGAGCAGGTGAAAGTTGGATTTGTTTTGGAAACAGCAGCAGTGACAGTGGACATGGGAAATGCATCATGACAGAAGACAGGCTGCTCACATTGTTAGCCCGGCAGTAGACAGTAGGTCAGTGTTAGCCACATTTAGCATGTAGCCTCAATGTGCAGAGCTCTGGAGACTGCTCTAGCACTCATAACAGATGCAAACATTTTAAAAATCACAGACAGTGAAGTAGAATCACCATTAACGGGGCATTTTGACTTCAGTGGTCACCTCTAGTTGTCAGCAGCCAGAATGCAGAGAAGTCTGCGTCCTGGGACAAACACAAAAGGTGAACGTCGGTGACTGGTGCTCACCTGAGGCCAGCAGATCATTGACCAGGACCAGGAACTTATCGTCTGCCACCTGAGCATCTGTCATCAGGAAAACTGTCCCAACGTTCTTCAGCCCGGCTTTAATGTAGAGAGAGGCAAGGTCGCTCTGCTCACACGCACACACGTACACACATGAGGAGGAGAGAGACGGAGGAGAGGAGAGGGGAGGGGAGGAGAGAGGGAGGACAGAGAGAAAAGAAGAGATGAGAGGGAGAGAGGAAGGACAGGGAAAGAGAGTAACGTTAGTGACGTAATGCTAATATTACAATCTTGTCTCACAAATATTTTTTAACAACTCCACAATTTTTGGATCAGTGATGGTTGGATGGATGAATGGATGAATGGCTGGGTGGATGAATGGATGGATGGATGGATGGATGGATGGTTGGATGGATGGTTGGATGGATGAATGGATGGATGAATGGCTGGGTGGATCTGTGGTTGGATGGAAGAATGGATGGATGGATGGATGGTTGGTTGGATGAATGGATGGATGGATGGTTGGATGGATGAATGGCTGGCTGGCTGGGTGGTTGGTTGGATGGATGGATGGATGGATGGTGGTTGGTTGGTTGGTTGGATGGATGATGGATGAATGGATGGGTGGATGTGGATGGATGGATGGGTGGATGAATGGATGGTTGGTTGGTTGGTTGGATGAATGGATGGATGAATGGATGGGTGGATGGTTGGTTGGGTGGGTGGTTGGTTGGATGCATGGATGGATGGATGGAGGTGAGGTTCGTCCTGGTCCTGAACTTGTGGAGAGTGAGATGATTATGAAGCCAAACGTCTCCACGGCAGAAGGCTTATGATCTTCTGAGCAATTTTTTTTTTTTTTCATGGAGTGCCCCTGAGATGTACATCTCGTTTTCAAGGGGGTCCAATAATTAGATCAAATGGCTGATCTAACTCATGTTTTAAATGTATTCTTCTACACAGACAAGCAGCCTTCACATGTGAACCACTGGTCTGACCAAACAAACTGAAAATATAGTTTACCAAAAGAGTCTGAATCTTCTATTCACTCTCGACAGCAGCTGAGCCTTCCATGGTCCGTGAGCAACTTTAAATTAAACTTCCTGAATAAAAAAAAGTTCACTTTTGGGGGGCTTAGTTAGTCAAAACTTAACTTACAGCTGTGGTAATGACTTTCACACTGCTGAAGAACCACGTATTTAAACCTGTCTTACTCAACCTCGTCACCACAACTGAAATATTTTATGAATCAAATCAGACACAACACAGAAGTCTGATTTTTGTCATTAAGTTTGTCCATTTAAAACGAATAAAGTCCCATAGCTGAGCTTTAGTCTGTGCTGTTTTGTCCTGCTGCCGTTTCCAGACTTACAAAAGTTGGACTGGAGTCACACATGCATAGTGGTCATTAAAAGTGTGGTGTAGTGTTGTGTGTGTGTGTGTGCAGAATGTGACAGGAGCTGCTGATCGTCGTGTCGTGTCACACACAATCTCACACAGCTGCAGTGAAGAGCCCACGAGCTAACTCAACTTACTGCTGACCTCCATCCAAAGCCCTGTGTGCACTCAGCAGCTCTCACCGTGTGGAGCAGACTTGTACACGTGTTTTTCTCTCCCGGCTTCCAAGTCATGGCCAATATTAGAACTCTCTTCTCCACAGCTGGGCCCAGGTCAGTGTTAGGCAAGTCTCAAGTAAGTCTCTCAAGTCTTTGGCCTGAAGTCCAGTCCAAGTCTGCTGATGTTAGTTTCAAGTCTTTATCTCAGCTGACTCATGTGTTTCTACATTATCAGACTTTTTTGTTTTTGTTTTTTTTTAATATAAATTATTCCATTTAATCATACTTTTGTGGTCATAGAAGTAGACCTGAAGACACATAATTAGTTATGTTCACATATTATATCATATTACTCATATTGACGTATCAAGTCAACTTAAGTCACCAACCTTCAAAGGTCTGGAGTTTTAGTCAGTTTCATCAAGCTTCATAACTTGTACGTCCACAGCTCTGCACAGTTCTCAAAGATAGATTTTATGCAAAACCAACTTTTTGGAGGTTCCTGTTTCCCATTCAGTAACAGTTTTCCTTCATCAAAAACATGTCTGCATGGCTTTTATATGTGTTTTGCATTTGGATGTCTTTACTTTTCTTGTTAGGCCCCGCAGACACTCCCTACCTCCACCCACAGGCTCAGTGACGTCCCACCAGAGACCGGACATACCTCTGACACGTGTCCCCTTTCACACCAGGCAGAAGTCTGGATTTTCTGTGTCTAAGATTAGGGTCAGGTTTGGGAACAGGACATTTAGTCAAGCCAAAGGTTTGGGGAAATGTAGAGAGTTGCAGAATAAGGGCATCCAGACTGTTCTGAGAGACACTTCCGGCCTGGAGCAGGAGGCGGGTGTGAGGTCAAAGGTCAACAGAGTTTGTCCAGGACTCCACCCACAAAGGTTATGTAAGCAGAAGTGTCTGAGGCTCCGATCCACACCACACTGACTGGACTGAGAGTAAGTGCACATGTGGATGTCACTGTAATGAGCTCGTTACTGTGATGAGATTATAGACGTCTGGAGAGGAAGACTGACACTTAACTGTGATTCTTAGCAACAAACACCGTCTATGACACATAAACAACAAACAAAGACTTTTACAGAAGATCAAACTACTACCTGTGATTATGTTGTAAAGAGTTGCTCTGAAGGAAGTGGGATGTGGTGCTCTGAATGCTTTAAATCATTGTTTAAACAAACAAGAGGTCAAATGCTGCGTGTTAACAAGTACTATTCCACAGAAACACAAAACAAAGTCTGTTTTAGCTGCACCTTGAGGTCTGCGATGCCGTAGCCTTTCCTCAGGGTGATCTGGAACACCTCCAGTCCAGAGATGAAGGCGGCCAGGCGGGTGAGGCTCTGTTTACCGCTGCCTCCCACTCCCACCAGCAGAGCGCTCCCCCGAGGACACTCCAGGATGCGGCTGATGCGGCAGCTGTGGAGGTGGGCAGAAGACATGAGTGAGTCAGCACATCAACAACACTGCACTGTCAACTTCACATCAGACAGGAAGCAAACGCACACCGGAGGGAACGACTGATGAAGTTAAGTGCATTAAAGGAAGTCTTAAAGGTGCACTGAGGAGCTTTTTTGATGATGATCCACTGATTGTCTCCACTGAATGTTTAGTCTAACTTTAGTTAGAATGTTCAACAAAATACAGAAGTGTTAAAGTGATCTACTTTCAAAGAGAGAATGCAGGTAAATGCCAGCAGTAAGGTTAGGTGAGGTTTTTTGTTAGTACCTACTTGGCCTTGCTCTACTCTACTTTGAGACTTTGCCCTGGTGCATAGTTTTTTTTTTTCAGTCGGAGCTGATCCCTGGGACCAGGTTCTTTTTTAGTCCCTGCTTTACCCCAGGGCCAAAGCGACAAGAGTAGATACTAAACCTGACGTCAGCACATCATGAACTATGCTCTATGTCACAGCAAGTCACGTCTTACTTTTACCAAACAAACTGTGTGAGCCAATGACTGCACCCTGCACAAGCTGCAAGTCTCCCAACAAAGCACTGTGTGCAAAGAAACAATGGGTGCCGAGTTACAAATTACATTCAACGGAAAACACTCCTCCGAAGTCTACGTGTTGAGATTTATAAATCTATTCACAGTCTGAAGCTTACACAAAAGAATATCGTCCAAACTTCAACCATAACACCTGTCTATAATAAACACGCTCATGATACTCTGGTAAGTTACAAACCACGTTCCTCTTGTCATGAGAAAAGTGTAAAACTCACAGATGCAGATGTGATAAGCACTGCTTGTATAAAATATTCATAACACCTCAGTCCACTGTGAAAAAACCAGTCCATCAGGAAATCCAAGACAAATCAAGTGTGGACCAAGTGAAAAGCTTCACTTTCCACTGGACAGACGCAGACCTGAGAGACGTGTGCTACAGAAGAATATGTCAACTCTGAGGCTTGTGCTGTAGTTTAGTCATATTAAGTGTTACGCATGTTTTTATCCTAATAATTCCATGCAGATATAAGGTATTTTGTTTTGTTATTTTACCAAGAAAAGGGTCAGAAAAAAATGTAAAAATGGACAAAGCCAATTGTTATTAGATGCTAAGGTTTTTTTTTAGAATGGACACATTTGGACTTGAACTATGATCAACCAGGGTTAGAATTCTATAGTTACAAATCTTCTGTGAAACACACAAGTCTGGTCCAAGACTGCAGTTCAGCTCAGAAGATACTTTAGAGGCTCATTGGGCCTCATTCATACATGTTCTTACGAACATTTTTTACATTTACAAAAAAAAAGTTCTTAACTGAAAATGTTCATTTATAAGAACAAATCCTAAGAACACTCAGGAGCACTGTAAGAACAGAAAACTGCAGTTTCAGAATTTGTCATGTACTGTAAATCAGTCAAAAACTGTAATTCAAATATATACATAACCTACATGATTGTAGGTTATGTATTTTTACAAATTAGTGTGTAAACAATTTAGAAACCAAAAAAGTAATTAGTTATGCTAAAAAGACTTTAACACTTGAATAGACCTACAGCAGCCTCTGTGTTCTAACCCCACAGGACTCAGGAGCCTGTGTCACCCCCAGGCCAGGACCAGAGCCTCTGGGGGTGCACAATGAGCCCCAATGTTTGTATATGACCACAACCTACCCACATCTGTGTGCTGTTGTATTGTCCTGAATGGAAGGTTACATTGGCCTGTCTCAGTCACAGGAAACTCAACTACAGAAGCATGTTTTAGACCATCTGTGCATCTGTTTTCTGTGACTTCCAGTGTTTTTCTTCTTTAGTGGAGTTTGAATGTTCATATGGAAGTCGTCAGCTTGTCTCACTGGTGCTTCCTTGGGCGTTACACTTGGACGATGCACAGCTCAGCCGGTTACAGTGAGCAAACTGGCACAGCAAGCACAATGTGAGACAGCACGCCCAAAGCAAAGACTTATCCTGCTTCTGTGCGTTCACCTGCTCTGACGTCTCTCATCCGAGTTGTGAGTTTTAACCACAGATTTCTGCTGTTGCAAACTTTGAACTGCGGGTAAGTTGAATCATACTCCTGCCCATGACGTGTGTATTTCAAGACTTTAAAAGACACACAAAGCTGTTGTGGAAAACATTGATTGACGTGATGCAGGACCACAGTGTTCCAGGTAACGTCATGATAGGTATTAAGTTAGTTTATTTGTTAAAGGCAAAAATCACAACTACGACACCTGTTGTCTTTACACACACCCTGAACAGAGTTTTACACAGGATCAGTCTGAACAGACTGCACCTGGAAGCCGTTTGGAAAAGAAAGATGAAGAATATTCTGAATCTGGAAGTATGTTTTTTGTTAAATCCAGTCAAGATCAAACATAGACATCTTTCCCAACCACAAATGTACAAACTGTCTCTGTGTGAACATTTTCCAAAACTCTAAGTAATTCTGCTAAAATAGACCCAAGTCTGAACTGCCATGTTTGTTTTGGTTTGAACGCATGTTGGTGGTTTGTCTTGTAACCATATGGTGAGTGTCTCTGGATGGAATCATTCATAATACATATACATATATATGTATATATTTTTTTTTTTTTTTTTTTTTTTTTTTTTTTTTTTTTTTTTTTTTTTTTTTTTTTTTTTTTTTTTTTTTTTTTTTTTTTTTTTTTTTTTTTATTTATATATATATATTTTTTTTTTTTTTTTTTTATATATATATATTATATTTATATATATATATTTATATATATATTCATGAAATATAGATGCCGGCGATTAGTGTAGCGTGAGAGCCACTATCCAGGATGACATTCGATCCAAATCAGGACAACCCAACAGATGGCGTACTCAGGATGTCTCAGACAGTGGAAACAGATGATGATCTAAGAGAACCATCATGGGAGACAAGCCCTACATGGGATTCATCGGAACATAACTGAATGCTGATCTCAAGAAATCCTATCAATGGTTGAAACTGGCTGAAGACAGCACAGAGCGCTATCGCTGCACAGAGCAGCTTGACACCAAGCATAAGCCAGATCTACCACCAGACAAGACAAGTTTAGTTGTCAAAGAGGAACAGTCAGCACATAACTGCATGGTAGATCTGCAAAATGAACATGGAACCATAACCAAGTTGGCATGTTACAGGAACATCTGTGGAGTACGACTGGATCTAAGTGGGAACACCTCCCAAGGTGGTAGAGAATGACCAGCCAAGATCCTGTGGACTTCCAAATACAGACAGACAGAATGTAATGTGAACCAACCAGACTCGTGGTGTGGATAAAGAGCAGAGAGAGCCGTGTGATGGATTGGCAATACCAAGTGATGGCACTCAGGAGAAAGGAGCATGAAAACTAGAGAAATACCAGGCTCAAGAAGAGCTGGAGAAGGCTTGGAAGTGAAGGCACAGTGTGCCCGTGGTATCGGTGCACTGGGGCCGGACCCCAAACTGATAGTGGCTACAACAGATCCCTGGATCTACATCCGACATCTCAGTCCAGAAAAGTGCAGTCTAGGAACAGCAAGGATACTGCGCAGAACCCTCAAGCTCCCTGGCCTCTGGTAGAGGACCAGTTTGGAAAGATGAGACCACCCGCGAGGGTGAGAGGGATCTTTTTTTTTTATATATATTACTGTATATCTCATGGGAATCTATCTGGTAGAGGTTACCTACACAGTCCTTTTGTGCTCCACTAGGGTCTACTTCTGTCCAGAGTCCTTCACCAGTGAACCGTCCAGGAGGCATCCAGATCAAACGCCCAACCACCTCCGCAGCCTTCTCCTGTGACTGAACTCTTCTCTCTAACTGAACATTACCCAAAGCTCATGACCAAAGGTGAGAGTTGGAACCATGGAGGTGTACTTAGAGCTGGACCATGAGTTCAAGATGAAGCCAAGAAAGATTGTTTTTCTTATGCACCACTCATTATTGTGACATTGGATCTGTTCTGACCAATCACACTGCTCCAATAGCGTCAGACTCCGGCCTCTCTCCAGTTTGACGAGACTTTAAATGTTCATTCATTTTCTACCGCTTAATCCCGTTAGGGGTCGCGGGTGACTGGAGCTATCCCAGTGACTTTGGGCCTTAGGCGGAGAACACCCTGGACAGTGGCCAACTCGTCGCAGGGTTAGACAGACAAACATTCACTCTCTCATTCACTCACTAAGGAAATTTACAGTGATGCCCAATTAACCTAAACATGCATGTTTTGGAGGTGGGAGGAAACCGGAGAAAACCCACGGTGACATGGGAGAACATGCAAACTCCACCCAGAGAGATCGTGAGATGTTGAGATGTCTGACCCGGGAGTCGAACCCACGACCTCCTTATTGGAAGCCAGAGCTCTAACCACTCTGCTACCGTGCACCCCGACTTTAAATGTTTCTGTCTTTAATGCCTTTCTGTTAGGAGTCTATCTCTGCTGTGACCTTACACAGAGTTGTGAAATCTGCGGGAGAGCGGTGTGTTTTAGCAGTCAGGACGTGTGCAGGGAGATTTGTCTGTCTGTGCTTTGACACTGTACAAAATGGAAATGCTAATCCCCAAATACCTGCAGCCTGCTGTTCCACACACAGACAGAGCAGGGCTTATTTGCTTAGTTTAGACAGAATTATAACAGTGTACACAGACATGGATTTGTGCGCTCGCATGAGTAATGTTCGGCTCATATTGTAAAACCTTTTCCTATTGAATCTAGAGAAATGTCCACAGCAGGTTAGTGAGCTTGTTAAGCTAAATGATAAATGGTAAATGGTCTATTTATATAGTGCTTTTCTACCTTTCCAGGCACTCAAAGCACTTTACAATCTTGCATCCACTCACCCAGTGTAACAGACACTGAGGCAGTGTGGGTTAAGTGTCTTGCCCAAGGACACAACAACAATCTACTCTTGTGCCACTGTGGCACCTGGTGTTCTAACGGTCTCCCATCCAGGTACTAACCCTTCTGAGATCTGACGGGATCAGGCTTTGACAAGCAGGTATGGCCACAAATGATGAGAGTATGCAACAGAAAATATAAAAGTTACACAGTTAGAACAGAGACTTGCCCTTGCTTAAAACGGTGGCCTCTAAATTGTTATTGTATGTTGAAAATTAGAATCAAGTTGTTTCAGCCAAATAAACAACAACTACTTTAACTAATGTGTGTATGTTTATATGTATGTGTTTGTTGGTGTGTGTGTTTGTGTGTGTGACTCACATTTAGACTCCATGTTGGTGTGTGTGTTTGTGTGTGTGAATCACATTTAGACTCCATGTTGGTGTGTGTGCGACTCACATTTAGACTCCATGTTGGTGTGTGTGTTTGCGTGTGCGACTCACATTTAGACTCCATGTTGGTGTGTGTGTTTGCGTGTGCGACTCACATGTGGGCCATGGCGTCCTCGAACAGCACCAGGCTCAGGGTGGCGTTGACCTCGTTGTATCCATCCAGAGCCTCCATCAGGGTGGTGTTCAGACTGCTCCAGGACTCCACCTGCATGTACAGAGGCTCCCCCAGGCCCCGGGCGTAGTGCCAGTACGGGGTCATGTCCAGGGCGGGCGGGGCGTCCTGCACACACATGAACAGACAGGGTGTTTGGACTTTATTTCTAACATCTTCATCTCAGAGTTTTCTCATGAGCCAAATGGTTTTGACAAAAACACTCCAAGTCCAAAACATATAGTACAGGGGACACAAGAGGTGAGGAGTTTCTTATGTAAAATTAGACTGTTTTTTTAGGTCACAGTTGCATAGAAGTCAAAGTTCATTTTATCAAGTCAAGTCACCAAAATAGTGACTTAAATCTGACTCGAGTCCTGACTTGTAAGTCCACACCTTAACTTCATTAATCTGTTGGTTTTCCAAGAGTCAATCCTCGACACCCAGGTTTGTACAATGGACTTTTATTATCTTGTACTAGCGTATCCTTTTCTTTTGTGTCCTTCCTGTAACTGCAGCTGTATCTCTGCATATTTCAGACAAAGCACCAGCTCCAGCCCCACACACACATCTGTCAGAAAACATTAGTGTGTGTCCTGGCCTTTGCAGACAGGACACAGCTGAGGTCCACACACTTGCCCTCTCTGACCTACTCCATGTTCCACAGTTTGGACTCTCTCCCGGGGACGCTTGTTTTCTCTGCACTCGCTCCAATAAAAAGGGCTTTTACCGAGGATAGCCTGCTTAACGCTTGGCTGCAGTCTTCATTTTCACTGTATCAAGTGTCTGCTGCTCTCTGAGGACGTGTTTTAAAAGAGGAACACATTCTGCCACACTAGCCAAAGTCAAGTGTTGGAATATGAGGTTCTACGAGAAATATGTGGCTAAACAAACTTTTGAAAGAGACACGGTGTTTTCTTCCATGTATTTAGTAACTGCATGTATATTTATAGTATGTAATGATCTAAAATGGCACAGAAGTAGAAACATAATAACTGACTTCTTATGCTCAGAACCTGTTCGGTGTCAAAGAACTGTAAACAAACAGCAGATTAACATGGAGCAATTATGAACCCTAATTGTGAATTTGATTAAATACAGACGCGTTGTGTGGGACAAAATGTCTGTTGTGTCAGGTGTTTGCTCTCATTGACCTATTCTCCACGACAAATGATGATCAAATCAATACAATCATCTACATTCAAACTGAAGCTGTTATTTCTAAACCCTTTAGAGTCCAAACAAAGACCTGGACTCTGAGCTTCTGTAGCTTTGGACTCTGGTGACTGGTGAAAACAAGCTCTTTTGATTGATCAATTAAACATACAGTAGTTTTATGGCGCTGGGATTAAGAATACACTTCAGGAGGAGTCCATTACAAAGCACCATTCCATTAGTGGAACCTCTCCCTCTTTATCCTTTTGGTAAAAACAACAGTCTTAGTTCCAGAACCCTGCCAGTCTGGTTGATTTGTAGAGTTTATTTAGACGCTGCTGTTCTTGTTGTGAATCATCTTTAGATTCAGAAAGCAGCAGACATGACCCCCATTTGTGTTCTGCTATTCTCCATGAGAGGAGAAGCTGTCAGTGTGTGGTTTGATTGTAATTACAATGTTCACACGCAATCTTAACCTAAAGACTGACTGCATGGAAGCAGTCAGCGATATCCCTTTTCCATTGCTCAGAAAAAAACAAAAAACAGTTTTCTTCAGACAAACCCACTGCAGTGTATTTACTGTGCTTTGGTCCCACTTCCACAGTGATGTGTGTTATTCAGCCGCTGAGCTCACATTTGAGCACAACAGAGAAAAAGATCTCTGTCTGCTGCAGTAGAATGTGGCAGTGAAGAGGCGGGGCTAAGCACTGAAGAGGCGGGGCTAAGCACTGAAGAGGCGGGGCTAATCACTGTGAAGGGCGGGGCTAATCACTGTGAGGAGGCGGGGCTAATCACTGTGAAGGGGCGGGGCTAATCACTAAGGAGGCGGGGCTAATCACGGTGAAGAGGCGGGGCTAAGCACTGAAGAGGCGGGGCTAATCACTGTGAATGGGCGGGGCTAATCACTGTGAATGGGCGGGGCTAATCACTGTGAATGGGCGGGGCTAATCACTGTGAAGAGGCGGGGCTAATCACTGTGAATGGGCGGGGCTAATCACTGTGAAGAGGGTTAGAACAGAACATTATTAGACGTATTTTTTTATTGTTTTATGTCAGTGTTGACGTTTACAAATCATGCAAAATGAAATCACAATCTACAAATGTCCTGGTCTCATGTAAACGACCAAACAAAAACATGTCAGGTCAGTAAATGATCATTCAGTGTGTGTTTGGAGGAAAAGCTCAGAGTGTTAGTCAGAGGAGCAGAGCTGTCATGTCTGAGCACAAGAACAACCAGAGTCTGACCAGAAGAGCCTGACACTGAGCTTCATCTGCACCACAGAGACTTCACTCTGAATGTGAAATACAAACTCTTTACTCCAGAATCAGGTTTAGGTCTGACCTGAACTAAAACTCAAATGTTATGTACAGAACAGGGCTATTCAACATAAGCAGAAAAAGATCCTTAGAATAAGTTTGGAAAACATCTACACTGAAAGATGTCAACGAAGAGTGTTCAGGACTCAAGCCATCCTATCACAATGTGTTTTCTCTTTTGCCATCAGGAAGAGCTATGGTCTCCTCAAGGTGAAAACCGAGAGGATGAGGAGGAGCTTCTTCCCTGAGGCCATCAGACTGTTAAATCTGGCCCACTTATAACATTCTCCTGCAGTTATATTACTGGATAATGTTTAGTTTGTGTTTGTATTGTTGCTTCTTTATGTCACTGGAAGAACAAATAAGTTTCACTACATGTTGTCCTTGTGCAAATGTGTGTGACAAATAAACTAAACTAAACTAAAACTAAATAAACTAAGGCCCAAGGTCTAGATCAGGCCCTCTAAACAATTCAATCTGCCCCACTATCCTTTAAGTCATTCGGAGTATCTAGTTCTTTTCTAGCTCTAGTTCAACTTTGTTTACTTTGTGTTTAATGTTTTACACACAAATCAAACAGTAGTAGTTTAGAATGGTAAAACATCCAATAATATGAAGGAGGGCTGAAATATGGGTTTGATCACAAACTACATTGGACTTTTGAAAACTCTGCTGTCATGGATGACCTAAAAGTGGCACTTACCTGTTGTTGTCCATAAAGTTTGTCCATATGACATATGATTCCACAATTAAGGCAAAAAACTGGAGTTTCAATAATAAAATACAAAAAAAAATAACTTTCTGTCCACAGCAAAACAAACACAATCTCCGTGAAGGAAACAGCCTGTTGACACGATCATGTGTCACTCAGAAGTCTAAACTCTGTCTAGAATGGGTCCGTTTGGAGACAACTCCAGCATTTACTGACACAGTGTTTGCTTTACATTTTTGAACAATAAAATGGCGTGTTTGTATAGAAAGCATGGGTTATAAAACTAATGTTTGAGTGTCTTCTCTGCAGGTGGCCTGGGCTCGATCTCACACACCTACAGGCCCTAGAGCTGCATGAACACGCAGCAGTGAACACCTGAGGACAGGCAAAAACATGAGGCAATTTTAGAGCTCAGGTGTATCCAGTGAGTGAGCACCTTAAGTCTGTTTGTTCAAACTGGCTCCATGAGTTTAAGTCTGTCCAGTTCAAACCAGCTCCATGGGTTTAAGTCTGTCCAGTTCAAAGCAGCTCCATGGGTTTAAGTCTCTCCAGTTCAAAGCAGCTCCATGGGTTTAAGTCTGTCCAGTTCAAACCAGCTCCATGGGTTTAAGTCTGTCCAGTTCAAAGCAGCTCCATGGGTTTAAGTCTCTCCAGTTCAAAGCAGCTCCATGGGTTTAAGTCTGTCCAGTTCAAACCAGCTCCATGGGTTTAAGTCTGTCCAGTTCAAAGCAGCTCCATGGGTTTAAGTCTGTCCAGTTCAAAGGAGCTCCATGGGTTTAAGTCTGTCCAGTTCAAAGCAGCTCCATGGGTTTAAGTCTGTCCAGTTCAAAGCAGCTCCATGGGTTTAAGTCTGTCCAGTTCAAAGGAGCTCCATGGGTTTAAGTCTGTCCAGTTCAAAGCAGCTCCATGGGTTTAAGTCTGTCCAGTTCAAACCAGCTCCATGGGTTTAAGTCTGTCCAGTTCAAAGCAGCTCCATGGGTTTAAGACTGTCCAGTTCAAAGCAGCTCCATGGGTTTAAGTGTCTTCAGTTCAAAGGGTGAGGTTATCAGTTTGAGTTTGGACTGCTGCTATGCTCTCTGTTGTTGTTGTCGTTAGTTTGCTCTTGTTCGTTTCAAACTTGTTCTTTAACCTGCAGCACTTAACCCTGACTATTTCTGCACTTCACTGGATTGTTAATTTGTCTTGTCTAACAAAAGCAGCGACAAGACACCAAAGTACTGCTGGACACTTACAAGCAAAGGTGCTTTACAAAACTTTTGGCAAATCCAGAGTGGATTTACAGCTAAACGAGCAAGTGTGGAGGGAAACAGCTGCTCGAGAGAGGAGCCGACATCTACGAGGCCAGTGGAAGCATCGCCTGTGCCCCAGGGACCAGACTGGGTCCAGCGCAAGATCCATGCGCATACTAGCACCAGCTCCACGGCAAGATTCTGGACAGTATCATTTGTGTTTTTGGTGTACAAGTAAATCAAACTATTGGTGAGTAAATACTTTTGGATGTGTGTGTAAATGTGTTTATTCTGGCCATAGAAGTAATGATGCTTTGCTTTTATCGTGTGGCTGCATAATAGAATAGTTTAATAGCATCAGCTGGTTATTGACAAGTGAATATATTTAAAAGGAGCACACCTGAACATTCTAGAATTGCATTTGCAATTCATGAGGTTTTAAGCAGAGCTACATTATACAAAAGCAAGAAGGGGGAGTGAGACAAAAACATTTAGAACTTAATAAATAAAAAAAATAATAAAATAAAATAAACTGATTCTAAATGTTCTCCTGAGCATTATGGAACAACAAAGTCAAAAAACAGTTGCAACTTCCTATAACTTGGAGTGTTTTAGACAAAAAAAATCCATGTTGTATAATAATGTTGTACAATGTTGTACTCCAAGATATACTGTAGTATCAGTTCAGATGAAAGTGGGGCCTCACACACTGCTCCCTCTGCAGTGTGAAACACAGTCTCATCCTCAGGCTGGATTTTGTGAACAAAAACACTAAAGCCAGACATGTTGGTTTGTCTTTAGTATTTGACCTTTATACTTTAAAAGTGCAGTAAATGAGCCATGGGGGGCCTCGTTATTAACTATTATTGAAAAATGGATTTAATGAATAGTTGACAAGTAGAAAATCTGTGGTGGTCCATGAAACAGCTGCTTCTACCTTCAGCTGAAACTTGTGTTGACACTCTTCAGCATAAACAGGAACAGAAAATACACAATCTGAAACCAACTCATGTCCTGTTCTCAATCTCAGAGGAAAACAATTTATTTTCTTTTATTTAAATTGAAATTGTAGCTTTTTCACAGTGTGAAGAAAGAAAAGAGTTTCTTCACTAAACGGGCTCAACACAAACCACATCACAAAGACTCGTTCAGTTCTAATTACAAATATGTTAATATCCCTTTGAATTTCAAATGTTTTTTCTTCTCCCTATTCCTCCTCTCCTCCCTTTCTACTCACTCCCATCCTTCTATCATTCTGCCTCTAACCTCCTCCATTTACCTTTTCTACTTTTTCTTCTCTTTCTCCTCCATCTCCTGCATTCTCTCACTCTCTCTCCTCCCTCGCTCTCTCCTCTCACACACATACTTGTCAGGTCTCCTCATTGTGCCGTGGGCTGGAGCGTTTGCGGGTTCTCCTCTCTCTCACTCTCTCCTCTCTCTCTCTCTCTTTCCTCTCTCTCTCTCTCTCTCTCACTCTCTCTCTCTCTCTTTCCTCTCTCTCTCTCTCTCTCTCTCTCTCTCACTCCCTCCTCCCTCACTCTCTCCTCTCACACACATACTTGTCAGGTCTCCTCGTTGTGCCGTGGGCTGGAGCGTTCGCGGGTTCTCCTCTCTCTCTCTCTTTCCTCTCTCTCTCTCTCTCTCTTTCCTCTCTCTCCCTCCCTCTCTCTCTCTCTCTTTCCTCTCTCTCTCTCTCTCTCTCTCACTCTCTCCTCCCTCGCTCTCTCCTCTCACATACATACTTGTCAGGTCTCCTCGTTGTGCCGTGGGCTGGAGCGTTCGTGGGTGAGGAGGCCAATGGACAGAAAACCATTAAAATGTTTTCCAATTTGGCGAGCAGACAGTGCGGCCCCTGACAGGCGGGCGGGCCCCTGACAGGCGGGCGGGCCCTTGTACTCAGCTGATTAATATTCTCTCCATCTCTAGCGCCGTAACAAGCCCCTTCCCCCGGCTCACTCACCCTTTCTTTCTCTTTCTTATTGCGGTGGACTTTGGGGAACTTTTACCTCGAAGAACTTTGGTGCAGCGTCGGACTGCAGCTTGTCAAAGGTCTGGAAGTCTGTGTGATCCACCAGCTTGTCTCTGTAGACCCGACTGGACTCGTGGAGGTAGATTTTGAGGAGGTCTGCGGGGGTCTTCAGACACTCGGGACCGCAGAATAAGATGCCCTGTAGGAGACACAGCCAGAGAAAACAGAAGGTCAAAGTACAGCTGCAGGTGTAGACTACTCTTTTCACTGAGACGTAATTACAAGAAATGAAAGAACTTCACAAAAGTCTTGTGTAAGCAGGTAATAATCTGCCACCAGAGTGCAACAAGGACCCAACATCAGCTTAACGTAACTAAATAAAATATACCAGTATAAGATGACACTCTTCTGTTGTTAACTTGGGATTGAAATTGACAGAAGACACAAGTGTTCATTATGATTAAAGGTCCTCACTTCGAATGGTTTTAGTTTATATGTATTGTTATTCAGACTGAGAAACTCTGCATCTATTAACCCTTTGCAAGTGTTGTCTCGCTCTTCGAGGAACACACACTTCTCCAGGATGGAGAAGTGTGCATTCTGTCTGTGTGTTACAACAGTTGTGGAAATTTTGCCAAAGACCTACTTGTTTCTAGATGACTTTTATTGATTTCAATTGTAAAATGTCTGTATCTTGTGCAACATGCTGTCCTAACAGGCAGGTTGTAAGTCTAAGTCTGGAGCTTTTTCCTTTACATTTTGATGAAGATAGAAGTTGCTATAGTGGATGGCAGCAATACATTGAAAGAACTGGAATCTCTAAGTTGTCATGGATTTGCAATGACACTTTAAACAAGGTAAGTCAGTGCTAATTGAAAAAAAAAGAAAAAAGATCCAATGAATATCTGAAAGAACCTGCATCATGTGTGGCTAACACCAGCCTCACATGATTTACAAACTCTTGTAGCTTTTAAATCTGCTCCAGTGTGAGACAAACTGTTTACCACAGAATGATTCAAGTCATGAGGAGTAACGTCAGACAAACTTAAATCAGCAAACATAACAGGAGGAAGAGGGTCTGGATCAGCAGCATTAATTAGCTTTTCCAAATACCTTGTTTTGTGTGCGTCTAATATTCTGAACAGGCACTAGAAGCATCCATTGCTTTGTTTACGGAAAAATAAGAAAATATGAGAATTTGTCAGTTTTGCTCTTGTAATGCTGCGTACATACACTTCTGCCTCTTCATACTGATAAGCCCCACCTCTTCATACTGATAAGCCCCGCCTCAGTTTTGCATTCACATTGCACAAGAACTGACTGAGTCCAGCTCTTAGATCAAATCAAATTAGAAAGTCCTAAGGCTGCTAGTGTGAAACTCTTGTGACTAAACTCTGTTTTTTGTTCTGTTTTGTTTTTCATAAACTATACAATCTCATTGGCTGAGCAGATTAAAGAGGAGACTCTGTGGAGGAGGCACAGACTCGTCCAGAGTTGATTTCAACACAAGTCTGGTCTGAGTTTGACCTACAGCGAGATGGTGGAGATGTGATAGAGAAGTTCACAGGCTCATACATACAGTACCTGGAGCAGACTGAGGAGACTTAGGGTTAGGGTTAGGTTTATGGAGGCAGTGGAAGAACAGTGTACATGTGCTCTGAAGAGAAACTGTCTGTGTTTGGTTATTGTCATCCGACTCACCGATTCAGAACTTAACTCTGGACAGTATTGTTGACATTATTATGCAGCTCAACAGTTGAAGGATAATGTTCGACTAGTGGTTGAAAAAAGAAATTAGAATCACAGATGAGCTTGTGTTGTCACAGAGTGAATAGGCTCATACTTTGAGGACTAGACTGTCAGTCGGACTGGGGTTTGAGCGACTGGTGTGAAAGTGTCGGTCCTGGTCCACCTCCAAACAGACTCCAGCGCGGTTCACTTGTGATGTGATTCAGCTCAACTTTTCAGGAGGTGACACAAATCTCCTCCAGCTTTATTACAGTTAATAATAATGCTCGGAAGTATCATATACATAAAGCTAAATGGAGTGACACAAAGCCAAATTGGATTTGGTTCTGTCAGGATTTTAAACAGTATATTAATACAATTAAACAATTAGACAATAAAAAAGCAGTAAAAACATACAACTTAATTGAAAGATATTCTTTAAGTAATTGCGAAATTAGCTGAAAAAACAAACAAACAAACAAACAAAAAAACAAAAACAAAAAAAAAACTCAATAATAATAAAATACCTGATTGTTAGTGAAGATTCCTCAAAGGATAATTTATGTGTTTGGACCTCAGAAAGGTGTAGACCTATGTGAACGGCCTGTGGATTTTGTTAATTTTTGACAATGCATGTGGAGGAATTCTATCATGGGGTTCAATTTAACACACAATGGTCATTTGTTAAGGTATTCCCCTCATGACTAAAAACATGTCCATTAGTGCCTCCCCTGACCCCTCCCCCAGGGCTCCCCTGCAAAAGAGATTCTTAATCTCAGTGGACTTCCCTGGTTAAATAAAGGTCAATTAAATTAAATTAAAAAATTTGTAGAATGATTGATATGGTTATGGGAAAGACCATCAACTACTCACTGTTCTCTTCCTGATTCTAAAGCACTTTTTTCAGACGGGGGCAGTAAAACCAAAAGTAAGTGAGCTAAATAGGAAATGAAGTTAATATAGATAAATGAGCAAATTTGAACAAAATTAAAAAATGTGGCTGAAGGAAGGCTGAGTCAAAACATAACTTAAGTGACTTGTCCCACCCCTGTGTTATTAGGTTTATACCAAACAAAACCCAAAGTGGAAAAAAAAAAAAAAAACCATAATAATAATAACAATAATCATCATAATAATAATAATCATAATCATAATCATAATAAATGAAATGAAAATATATAATTAAAGGTACCCTTGGAACCTTGGGAAACTTTTGTGTTGACCAATATCCCCTTGTTGTTGTTTGTTTGTCTTTGTTTGTTCTGGTTGTTGTCTTTGCTTTTGTTTGTGTGTTTGTTGTTGTTTTTTGTATTTGAACTGTTGATTGTTTCAGTTGTTAATAATTTTTTGTTAATAAAAAAAAAAAAAAAAAAAAAAAAAAAAAAAAAAAAAAAAAAAAAAAAAAAAAAAAAAACAAATCTCCTCCAGCCAGTTTGAGCCACAGCGCCACCACAGGCCAGGAGGGTTTTGTGTTTTCTTTTTCATCAGTTTGTAAAAAAGTAAAAATGAGATGAGAAACTATTCTGGCCACAGTGACACGTGAACCAGTTACTGCCGTTGACTTTCCTTGGAACAGGGATGTCACAAGTTCACATAGTCACTATTATTATGATAAAATAACATAAATAATAAATAATCACGATTTTGCGATTATTCAGGATTAACGACATAAATACAGAAACAATACACACATCTGATTGGCTGACAGTGACAATGCATTGATCGTATTACACAATTATGATATAGAATAAAAAATGCTATTCTCTTAACGTAATGATGAAGAAAGAGTTGATTTGATGCTTTACATAGATTCATAATACATTACATAGTTCTCAATATACTTACAATGAAGAGTCGATAACTAACTAATACTATATTATCTGTGACCACATGACTCAGAGAGACATCACCCATGTTTTGTTAATCCAACAAGATGTCACATGACGCCTGCACGCCTTTCTTTAAAACTTTAATGTTACTTTCAGATCTGAGTACGGTCTATTGTCAGCTGTAACAAACTTACCATTACTGAAAAAAAAGCTTAATCTTGACATCTCCACCTTGGACCATCCTCCCAGACTTGGACTGTGATAGTTCCACATCTTGACTGGAGCCAGACTACACATGCACACTACAGCGACATGTGAACACAACCCAAACTGTGTGACTGGAGCCGACTAACAAAGAATAACACATGTTACACCACTCACACACCCGACTGTGACACAACCCAACTGTGTGACTGGAGCAGACTACACATGCACACTACAGCGACATGTGAACACAACCCAAACTGTGTGACTGGAGCCAGACTACACATGCACACTACAGCACATGTGAACACAACCCAAACTGTGTGACTGGAGCAGACTACACATGCACACACTACAGCGACATGTGAACACAACCCAAACTGTGTGACTGGAGCCAGACTACACATGCACACACTACAGCGACATGTGAACACAACCCAAACTGTGTGACTGGAGCCAGACTACACATGTGCACACTACAGCGACATGTGAACACAACCCAAACTGTGTGACTGGAGTCAGACTACACATGGCACACACTACAGCGACATGTGAACACAACCCAAACTGTGTGACTGGAGCAGACTACACATGCACACACTACAGCGACATGTGAACACAACCCAAACTGTGTGACTGGAGCCAGACTACACATGCACACTACAGCACATGTGAACACAACCCAAACTGTTGACTGGACCAGACACACATGCACACACTACAGCGACATGTGAACACAACCCAAACTGTGTGACTGGAGTCAGACTACACATTGCACACACTACAGCGACATGTGAACACAACCCAAACTGTGTGACTGGAGCCAGACTACACATGCACACACTACAGCGACATGTGAACACAACCCAAACTGTGTGACTGGAGCCAGACTACACATGCACACTACAGCACATGTGAACACAACCCAAACTGTGTGACTGGAGCCAGACTACACATGCACACATACAGCGACATGTGAAACAACCCAAACTGTGTGACTGGAGCCAGACTACACATGACACACTACAGCGACATGTGAACACAACCCAAACTGTGTGACTGGAGCAGACTACACTGCACACTACAGCACATGTGAACACAACCCAAACTGTGTGACTGGAGTCAGACTACACATGCACACACTACAGCGACATGTGAACACAACCCAAACTGTGTGACTGGAGCCAGACTACACATGCACACACTACAGCGACATGTGAACACAACCCAAACTGTGTGACTGGAGCCAGACTACACATGACACACTACAGCGACATGTGAACACAACCCAAACTGTGTGACTGGAGCCAGACTACACATGCACACACTACAGCGACATGTGAACACAACCCAAACTGTGTGACTGGAGCCAGACTACACATGCACACACTACAGCGACATGTGAACAACCCAAACTGTGTGACTGGAGCCAGACTACACATGCACACACTACAGCGACATGTGAACACAACCCAAACTGTGTGACTGGAGCTCAGACTACACATGCACACACTACAGCGACATGTGAACAAACCCAAACTGTGTGACTGGAGCCAGACTACACATGCACACACTACAGCGACATGTGAACACAACCCAAACTGTGTGACTGGAGCCAGACTACACATGCACACACTACAGCGACATGTGAACACAACCCAAACTGTGTGACTGGAGCCAGACTACACATGCACACACTACAGCGACATGTGAACACAACCCAAACTGTGTGACTGGAGCCAGACTACACATGCACACACTACAGCGACATGTGAACACAACCCAAACTGTGTGACTGGAGTCAGACTACACATGCACACACTACAGCGACATGTGAACACAACCCAAACTGTGTGACTGGAGCAGACTACACATGCACACACTACAGCGACATGTGAACACAACCCAAACTGTGTGACTGGAGTCAGACTACACATGCACACACTACAGCGACATGTGAACACAACCCAAACTGTGTGACTGGAGCCAGACTACACATGCACACACTACAGCGACATGTGAACACAACCCAAACTGTGTGACTGGAGCCAGACTACACATGCACACTACAGCGACATGTGAACACAACCCAAACTGTGTGACTGGAGCCAGACTACACATGCACACTACAGCGACATGTGAACACAACCCAAACTGTGTGACTGGAGCAGACTACACATGCACACACTACAGCGACATGTGAACACAACCCAAACTGTGTGACTGGAGTCAGACTACACATGCACACACTACAGCGACATGTGAACACAACCCAAACTGTGTGACTGGAGTCAGACTACACATGCACACACTACAGCGACATGTGAACACAACCCAAACTGTGTGACTGGAGCCAGACTACACATGCACACACTACAGCGACATGTGAACACAACCCAAACTGTGTGACTGGAGCCAGACTACACATGACACACTACAGCGACATGTGAACACAACCCAAACTGTGTGACTGGAGCAGACTACACATGCACACACTACAGCGACATGTGAACACAACCCAAACTGTGTGACTGGAGTCCAGACTACACATGTGCACACACTACAGCGACATGTGAACACAACCCAAACTGTGTGACTGGAGCCAGACTACACATGCACACTACAGCGACATGTGAACACAACCCAAACTGTGTGACTGGAGCAGACTACACATGACACACTACAGCGACATGTGAACACAACCCAAACTGTGTGACTGGAGTCAGACTACACATGCACACACTACAGCGACATGTGAACACAACCCAAACTGTGTGACTGGAGTCAGACTACACATGCACACACTACAGGACATGTGAACACAACCCAAACTGTGTGACTGGAGCCAGACTACACATTGCACACACTACAGCGACATGTGAACACAACCCAAACTGTGTGACTGGAGCAGACTACACATGTCACACACTACAGCGACATGTGAACACAACCCAAACTGTGTGACTGGAGCCAGACTACACATGCACACACTACAGCGACATGTGAACACAACCCAAACTGTGTGACTGGAGTCAGACTACACATGTGCACACACTACAGCGACATGTGAACACAACCCAAACTGTGTGACTGGAGCCAGACTACACATGCACACTACAGCGACATGTGAACACAACCCAAACTGTGTGACTGGAGCCAGACTACACATGCACACTACAGCGACATGTGAACACAACCCAAACTGTGTGACTGGAGTCAGACTACACATGGCACACACTACAGCGACATGTGAACACAACCCAAACTGTGTGACTGGAGCCAGACTACACATGCACACACTACAGCGACATGTGAACACAACCCAAACTGTGTGACTGGAGTCAGACTACACATGGCACACACTACAGCGACATGTGAACACAACCCAAACTGTGTGACTGGAGTCAGACTACACATGTGCACACACTACAGCGACATGTGAACACAACCCAAACTGTGTGACTGGAGCCAGACTACACATGCACACACTACAGCGACATGTGAACACAACCCAAACTGTGTGACTGGAGTCAGACTACACATGACACACTACAGCGACATGTGAACACAACCCAAACTGTGTGACTGGAGCCAGACTACACATGCACACACTACAGCGACATGTGAACACAACCCAAACTGTGTGACTGGAGCCAGACTACACATGCCACACTACAGCGACATGTGAACACAACCCAAACTGTGTGACTGGAGCCAGACTACACATGCACCACTACAGCGACATGTGAACACAACCCAAACTGTGTGACTGGAGTCAGACTACACATGTGCACACACTACAGCGACATGTGAACACAACCCAAACTGTGTGACTGGAGTCAGACTACACATGCACACACTACAGCGACATGTGAACACAACCCAAACTGTGTGACTGGAGCCAGACTACACATGTGCACACACTACAGCGACATGTGAACACAACCCAAACTGTGTGACTGGAGCCAGACTACACATGCACACACTACAGCGACATGTGAACACAACCCAAACTGTGTGACTGGAGCCAGACTACACATGCACACACTACAGCGACATGTGAACACAACCCAAACTGTGTGACTGGAGCCAGACTACACATGCACACACTACAGGACATGTGAACACAACCCAAACTGTGTGACTGGAGCCAGACTACACATGCACACACTACAGGACATGTGAACACAACCCAAACTGTGTGACTGGAGCCAGACTACACATGCACACACTACAGCGACATGTGAACACAACCCAAACTGTGTGACTGGAGTCAGACTACACATGCACACACTACAGCGACATGTGAACACAACCCAAACTGTGTGACTGGAGCCAGACTACACATGCACACACTACAGCGACATGTGAACACAACCCAAACTGTGTGACTGGAGTCAGACTACACATGCACACACTACAGCGACATGTGAACACAACCCAAACTGTGCGACTCCTAAATGTCTTTGTTTACACAGGATCCTCCAAAGTCACCTCCCGTTCCCCGGGGGAGAGTCGGCAATTAACTCAGCTACAACTGTTTTACTGATGCTAAATGCAAAACACGCGGCTAATCGAGATGCCACACCAGCAGAGAGGACGGATTTGCCCTGACTAATTCTTAATTGGTTTAGTCAAGAGGAAAAATAATGAATCGCTCAGAACTTTGAGGCCACACAACAGAACAAGTCACTGTTTACTGCAAATGAAAATGAAAAACCCGCCTGGATAATTAAAAAGGAGGAAACAGACTGTGAATAATGAAATACTATTCTGCCAAAGTGACATTTCTGATTTTGGAATCATGTTGTCACATTATTAATATTTCAAGCTTGATTGCAGAACGAAAAGACATTTGGAGCACATTGGAACAAACTCTTATTTTTAATCTAAAATCATATTTTTTTTTCACTACAAAAGTCCTATTTTGACTCATTTCTGAGCCCACGTCATGATGTCATCAGGTGGTATTCACTAGACAGTGCTAATGTTGGAGTGGAGGCACAAATGTGTTTAGAAAACTGTCTCCATAAACAAAGCATATGTTCAAAGTCAGCCAGAATCACAGCTTGAGTTTGGACAGACTTTATTTGTGCTGATGTGAAACCTAAACCGTCCAACAGACAAAATCAAGCCACTTTTGTCCTCCAACACACACACACACACACACACTACAGCTGCTCTGAATCAGCTCATGAAAACAACCTTCTGTGATAATAACAGCGGTGGATATTTCAAAGCAGTAATCAGCTAAAGACCCTGGACGTCTTATTCATTACCCACATTTACATTTACTGTTCAGATACCTCAGCAGGACAGGACATGTGCTTGTTTCAGACACATGCACTAGTGACTCATGTTCAAACCAGACGTCTGAACTGAGAAAGTAAGAGTTTGAGTTGTGATCAGGAGCCGAACGCTGCGCTCTGATTGGTTGTGCTTGAGTGGTCCTGTCCTGTTGTGTGGAAGGATTTCAGAGAGTTAAAACCTACGCTGTAAAAGTGCCTGGGACGTCCTGATGAAGGCTCTTACTCCATAAAAACGGGCCTCGTTGCAGTTCATATTAAAATGAGCATAATGTAGAGTAATGTGAAACACAAAGTAGAAAAATCATCTATAAAATACATATTCATCACACCGCTGTTTTCCAACGCTCCCACACAGAAGCCCAGAGAACTTGTGTGTCTGTGGCATGTAAATGTTTTAATCAAATACCATTCAAACTAGGGCCCAGGGGCCACACTTGGCCTCCAGACGGCGTGCTGGTAGAGTATATATTTGATTTACATTTTATTTTTTTTATTTATTATTTTTTTTTTTTTTTTCAATATCCAGTCCTAAACTCCATTAAAATATATTTTATTAGATGTCAGTGCAAAATATTTAACCCAGACAATAAGTATTCATGTGTCCAGCTGAAGAAAAGCTCAGGACCTGTGCAAAGCCTTAGTGTGTGGAGGTTCTTTTGGTTGGCTATGAGAAAAAAAAAAAATAATAATAATAAAAATGCAGGTAAACAAGATTAAAATGTAGAACGTTCATTACAAATTTTGTTTAGACACCAACGAGTGAGTCTGAAAATGAAAATGGATGGTCATGTTTCTACCTATACCTAACCCCCCATATGTAATTTGAATCTAATGATTTCAAAAGTGTTTACTACAATATACTCAATATCCAGTTTTTGCAGATCTACAGAAACATTGACAGTGTTTTCTAAAGCCTCATACTGTCCAGCTCTAGCTGCAGGAGAATGTGGTTAAATGAACCACAACATAAACCTAGTTTTTCGCTCAATAAAAAATATATGAATAAAATGGTTGTTTATAAGTGTTTGAGAAGAATAGACTTGATTGTGCACTGTAATAATCAAACATAAACAGCAGCTATGACTGATCACTAAGAACATGTCCTCGTATGATGATGTCATAGGTAGAGCTCATGAACTGTACAGCATTAGCATATCAGGCTAGATCGATTTGAAGTTTCAATAAACACGCTAAAGTAAAGTTTGTCAAGAGCATGTTTACAAGACAAGAGCAGTTCAAAGTGTCAGTCACCGGTCGAAGCTTTTCCTTTTAGCTTTGCATTCTTCCTCAAACTTCCCATTTCCAGATAAAGCTTCTGCACCGACACCGCCGCACAAAGCAAGACTGAAGCTGCCTCACATCTCATCCAACCAACGACGTGTTTGCTCCACTAAACGAGCTAATCCCGGGCAGAAGTTCCACAAAGACCAAACCCACTCCACTAATCCACTTCACACAGTCTCTGATATGTGCGTCTGCTCCATTTCTCTGCCTAATGGTGTCAATCACGCCGTTTATTGTTTAGTGTTTAGGCAGAGCTAAACAAAACACCATATGGTCCTGTATGCGAGCGCAGACAGGCGAGGAGGAGATCTGAGGCTGATCTTTGCTTGGAGGAGAAGGATTAAGCTCTGGATGTGTCCGTCTGTTAGCTTGTGTGCTAGCTGACAGCTGCTCCAGGCGCACACACAAACACTGCTCCGAGCGCTAACAACTGCTTCAGGCTGAAGACTTTGACAAGACTTTGGATTGTTTGTGTACTCTTATTAGCAAAGTGTGGCTACTGGAGTTTAGGCCACTAAGTCGGATTGAAGCACTCGGCTAAAAGGGACAGACTCTCCTTTAAAGAGAAAGTCAAATGGGAAGTATGTTTGTGTTGGTGTTATCAGAGCCTCCGCCTGAAGCCTGGCCAGGAGCGTCCACCTCCATCAGACTGACAACGACTTTTGGATTAAAGTCGACACGTCTCAATCTTTGTCCAGATGACAACTTTGATGCCTTTTCTTTGTTTTAGTAAAAATACTTTGAATCTTGGGATTTCAACCACCTTGAGATGTTCAACAGACTTAAGGATTTGGTGAATTGACTTGTTTATTTGTCTTGTAACCATGGAGATGAAGCTGTAAATGCTAACTTTGCTAGCTTTGGACATCTGCAAAGCTACAGACCTTTTACTTCTGCTGCAGCACAAGATTTTCCAGAGACATATTTTGAGGGGATGGTCTTATCACCGACTGAAACAACAGAAGTTTCATCTGTTCTCTCACTTCAGTTTCCACCTCCAGCTGCACCTGCTCCTCCAGCTCAGGCCCTGACCGAGCCAACCACATCATGGAGATGTTCCTGAGCCTGTTCTGTGGACCAAGCTCCAAACCTGGGGCAACAGTCTTCTCCATCACTGCCCCACCCTCTGGACAGACACTGCACCCACCTCATCACTTTTAAGAACATCTGAAGACCTGTCTGTTTAAATCTGCTTTAATGTTTGAATTAGTGTTTTTATATGTTGTACCTTTGTTCATCTTCCTTTGTCTGTAAAGAAAAGTGATATATATTATTAAAATGTATTTTATGGTAGAAAAGCTAACAGATGAGGAATGATACCCACTTCCACATGAAAGCTTGTTTAATGAGAGTGAAAACTCAACAAAACAAAGTTTCCCTGTCGTGTCTGGCCTTAACATCCACTAAGCCACATAATCACTAGAAGCTAGAAGCTGTAAGTGAGGAAGCGCACCAGGACAGAGGAGAAGAAGAAAAGTACCACTAAGTTCATTTGCTTGTTTTGTCTGGTGAAGCAGTAACCTTGAGTTTGCCCGCGCCCAGTTGTTTCTTTCCGCCTCATTAGAATTGATCATAATCAGACGTTTCCCTGTGGCAAACTTGAGAAAAACAAGCTCAAAAAGTCCCAATTATTTCTTCCAAAGGCAGGCATGAGAAGTGTCAGAGCAGTGGCCAGTGAGTGACACATATTTAGTCCTGCTGTGTACAATTAGAGTGCGTTTAGAGCACTTCTGAGGCGCTGCGCATGTCCCAGACTGAAGACACGCAGGTGAGGAGACACTTCAAACAAACAGCAGACACACGACTGTCGATAGAACTGTTTCTGTTCCTCAAACACGCTCCTGAGACGTTGTCTTCATTACTTCACTACTTTGTTTCTTTACAAAGTGTATTACCCTGTCCACATGTTTGCCTTCGGGCCAGTCTGACTGCTGATGTGTCGGAGAGCAGCTACTTCCTGGAGGCGTGGTCAGTGTGATTGACAGGCTGACTGTGGCGCGCTGTCTCGAGGAGGCTGTCCCAGGTAAGGACAGCCCAGTGCTGCTGGTGTCCCACTTTCAGATCTCAATGTCCTCCTGAATCCAGGGCTTTGATTGGTTGTTTTCAGATCAATAACTTGAGCATGTCCCGATTCATAATGTGGTTATTTCTCTTACAGTGTCTGATATGGCTGACTATTAGGTCTTTTCCATTAGTACCTGCTTGGCCCTACTCTACTCTACTCAGCGCGACTTAGCCCTGGTGCGGAGCTTTTCCATTTGGGGCTGATCCTCCGACCAGGTACTTTTTTAGTCCCTGTTTTACCCCAGGGCCAAAGCGACAAGAGTAGATACTAAACCTAAAGTCAGACACACGTTGCATGTTGCGTCACACAAACGACTGGTTTGTTTTTGTTACACTCTTTTTGTTTACTCTACTGACCAATACGGCGGTGGATATTTGTTTTATATTGCACTTATGAATCGCTGGAGAGCGAACGGTCTGATTATAAAAGTAACATCGTCATAATTAAAGCCGATGCGCATTGAAACGCTTCGTTGTTTTCTATGAGCTTGTATCTGGGCGTGTGCACCTACTACACACAGAGACAAGAAGAACATGTCCCGACTTGGGGAGTGACTGCAGCAACCGTACCGCCCAGCTTCACAACAGCCCCACTCGGCCTCTCTTGTAATGGAAATGCTCTCCCTCTGAGCGGGGCTAAGCCGGGTAAAAGCACGTAGAGTCGAGTAGAGTAGAGTAGGGCCAAGCAGGTTCTAATGGAAAAGCCCTATTTATGTTCTCTTGTTTACCTAGAACAGTGACTGTCCTGCAGATGGCTGATTGACAGCAGCACAAACATGTGGACGAGGTAAAACACGTGAAAACACACAGACGAGGTAAAAAACGTGAAAACACACAGACGAGGTAAAACACGTCCAAACACACAGACGAGGTAAAACATGTCAAACACACAGACGAGGTAAAAAAAAAAAAAAAAAAAGTCAAACACACAGACGAGGTAAAACACGTCAAACACACAGACGAGGTAAAAAACGTAAAAAACAAAAAAAAAAAAAAAAAAAAAAAAAAAAAAAAAAAAAAAAAAAAAAAAAAACGTCAAACACACAGACGAGGTAAAACACGTCAAACACACAGACGAGGTAAAAAACGTGAAAACACACAGACGAAGTAAAACACGTCAAACACACAGACGAGGTAAAACACGTCAAACACACAGACGAGGTAAAACACGTCAAACACACAGACGAGGTAAAACATGTCAAACACACAGACGAGGTAAAAAACACGTGAAAAACACACAGACGAGGTAAAACACGTCAAACACACAGACGAGGTAAAACACCAAACAGACAGTAAAACACGAAAAAAAAAAAAAAAAAAAAAAAAAAAAAAAAAAAAAAAAAAAAAAAAACACACAGACATGGACATTGTGCAAAAACAATACAGAAGAAGAGATTTGAAAAGAACTGAGAGGCGACTGTATGAGACCGACATCACAAACCTTTGAACAGGACACAACAACAGCGGAGTGGACCGCATTAGACTGGGTTAGACCGGGTTAGACCACATTAGACCGGGTTAGACTGGGTTAGACCACATTAGACCGGGTTAGACTGGGTTAGACCGCATTAGACCGGGTTAGACCACATTAGACCGGGTTAGACCGCATTAAACCGCATTAGATCGGGGTAAACCGCATTCGACCGGGTTAGACCGGTTAGATCGCATTAGACCGGGTTAGACCGCACTTGACCGGGTTAGACTGCATTAAACCGGGTTAAACCGCACTAGACCGGGTTAGACCGCACTAGACTGTGTTAAACCGCACTAGACCGGATTAGACCGCACTAGACTGGGTTAAACCGCATTAGACCGGGTTAGACCGCACTAGACCGGGTTAGACCGCACTAGACTGGGTTAAACTGCACTAGATCGGGTTGCGCCACCGTGTCACCGTGGGCGACACGGTGGCGCAAGCGGTTAGCGCTCTGGCCTCATAGCAAGAAGGTCCTGGGTTCGACTCCCGGGCCGGCCAGGGCCTTTCTATGTGGAGTTTGCATGTTCTCCCCGTGTCTGCGTAGGTTTCCTCCGGGTACTCCGGTTTCCTCCTACAGCTAAAAACATGTCCATTAATGCCTCCCCTGACCCTTCCCCCAGGGCTCCCCTGCAAAAGAGATTCTGAATCTCAGTGGGACTTCCCTGGTTAAATAAAGGTCAATTAGACCGCACTAGACCGGGGTTAGACCGTATTAGACTGGGTTAGATCTTATTCTGTACTCGTTGTCTTTGAACTCAAAGTAAACTATCTATGCACTTCTCAGTACTGAGACTTTCACACTGGGTGAGAGTTGCAGCATCTCAGAATAAGTCAGGTTTAATTTGAATAAAAGAGCAAAGCTGTTCTGCCTGAGCATGTGACAAATCTGAGGCGCTCTCACTAAAGTTGCCTGGCTCTGCAGAAAAGTTTTTCCTCCAGTCTCTGTGCATGGCTGCTTTGTCCGCTCAGCCGTGAGGGAAGCATTTAGGAAACACTGCACAAATGTCTCTCTCTGACAAACGACCGTTAGCATATCACATGATTCCATCCAGACTGGGACAGATAACAGCGGATAAGCATCTGCAGACACATCCACAATAAGCACAGACTTAAACACAAATATGAAGTCTGTCTGCTGCAGCACGGCAAAGTAAGAAGTCTGGAGCATTCTGAGTGACAGCAAATGATACAAGTGGAAAGACATGGAACAAACACAATACTTAGACAAAGTTAGCCTCAATAAAACTTTAATAAAGCTTCAAATAAACACTTGACTATTGATGAACAAAATGGCAAACTAATGGATGAACTAATACGAGGCAAACAAGAGTTGATATGTGAGGCCTGCTGTTGGTCCAACTGCCACTGACCTGTCCTGAGGCCTGTGCTGTTTGTCAGTTCAGATCCAAACCCAGTCTGACTCAAAATCCCGACTGCTCGAAGCTGGAGGGAGGCGGCGCTTGGACAAAGAAACACGCCTGCACAGGACTTTTGGACTTCTCTACCCCACACTTCACCACAGTATGTGGTTCAATGTCCTGCACACGCTGAACATCCTGGTGCTTGAGTTTGAGGAAACACTACAGTCTGACACTTTGGTCTTCACAAATGGGCTAGGCCTCTGAAACAACCCAACATAAATGTGGAAAATCCAACGGGCATTTTTTGTTGCGCTAATTTGCGTAACTAAATCTGTAGATGTATTGATCCATCTGCTATTTGTCCTCACAGCAGAGCCAATATGTGTCCTGTTGATGCAAAAGACTGGTTGAGTACTTGTATTTGCCAGTTGCAATATTAAAACCACATTAGAAAAAAAGAAAAAAAAAAAAAAAGGTGTGAGAAGCTCAATGTGAACAACCTTCATTGTTCAACATTCATTCATACAATCAAGGCCATTCATACATACATTTAAAATGCAGTTTAAGAAACACAAACCATATAAAAAGACAGAAAATCCACACTGCAAGAGTAGATTAGTCTGTTTTAACAGGTTTAAAGTGCATTATTTAAGTTTACTGCTGTGGGGAAAAAAAAAAAATCTATTGTGGTGAGATGATTTTAATGACTGAAAATGCTCTGTTTGTAAATGTTCTCCAACACTGTGAGCTCCACACCTACTGTCCTGCTGGCTGAGCGGACCTCTCTGTAGAGCTTTCTTTAGCTTTGCTGTGGAGCTCCAGTATATGCTCTGTTTGTATGTTTGTTTCTGCGTTCAGACTATAGGCCATCCACCAGAATGCTTTAACAATCGAACTGGGACCACCTCTGCGAGCGAGTTTTTATTCATCCAAATGATAAACTCTGACTGGCCCTGAGACTGCCTCACTTCTCCAGGATTAAAATATGAAGAATGAAGTCCTCACAGTGTATTAATTATACAGGAGCCAGTTCAATGAGAGAGGCAGAAGGATTGTGACAGAATTATGGCCCGGAGCTGCTCCCCTGACACATTACATTCATTTAAATACATGAAATCAGCAGAGCGACCGTCGCAGAACTGCAAATCCATTCTATTTTCTGTTTCGCCTATTCTTTAATCAATATTCATTTAGATGGGAAATTAGTGACAGTGGCCTAGTTTTTCCAGGAGGAGACGATGGAGCCCCGGGTCAGCCTTCTTTTATTAAACATCATCTATATTCACCTGCTCACGCTGGAGACTCTGCCGGATGAACTTTGACCAGACACGAGGCTAATTATCTTCTCCACTGGACGGATTCGCTGCATTAGCTCCAAAAGCAGGAGTTAGGACTTTGTTAACTTCAAATATGGCACGTAGTCTCACTCTCACATGATTCAGTGTGTTCACCATTAGAACAGGGAAGGAACGGTGGTAACTATGGCAACAAGCATGAAATATAGTAACAACAGCCCACGCCCACTCTGTACTTGATTGTATTAGGCTCGAGATGGTGACATCATACAGCGGTAGAATGTTCAGTTGGTCCAATGTTAAAACAATGGAGATTTTAAATAGCTAAATACTGAAAAATAGCATTAATCAAATCACATTTTGACACTATACAGTGATAGATAAACTTACCAGTACTGACCCAGCCGTTTATTGGGCTGTTCCACGGCTGTTTTGTTTACTTTTGTTAATCGTTTTGGTCTAATGTATTCCTTATGGAAGTTGTTTTGGACTTTAGTTGGTGCTTTTGATAAAACAGACAACTAATCTGAAACACTACTCTGTCTGATTGATTAAGATGAATAGAACATACAATATCAGAGCCTGTAACTGTACGACCCATCAGCAGCAGACTGATAATGACTCATCTCCTACATCAGTGAGAAAACTGGGTTCTGCTCTTTGTACTGTGTTGTGTAGTATATCATCTGGAAAACATACATAAACTACAATCACAGGAATTACATGTTTGTTTGTTTTTTTAATTGAATTATATGAGCTATTATAGTAAAGCTGCAGTGCTCCTGTTGTCCTCACAGGAAGAAGAGCAGAAGAACAAATGTGTTTGTAGTAAAGCAGTGTTGTGAATGAGTCGTGTTATTAGTAAAGAAATCACCTGACACCTGAGAATCAAACCAAACTATGGGCTCTGGTCACATTCTAGAACACTTTTCTGCTCACGTGACAGGCTGAGATTTCAGTCAGGTGGATGACTCCAGTTACATACAGTAATTATGAGAGTTAAAATAAATAAAAAATAATAAATAAATAAAAAATAATAAATAAATAAATAATAAATAAATAATAATAATAAATGATAATAGTAATGATAATAATAATAATAATAATAGTAATAATAATAATAATAATAATAATAATAATAATAATAGTTGTTGTTGTTGTTGTAAGAGAGTAAAAACTGCCTCTTGCCTTGTGAATGTGACGTCACACATCCTGCTGGAGAATAACATTTCATCAGATGTGAGGAGGGTTCAAATAAATATAGTTTAAATGCAGTTCTTTTTGCAAAACAAAAACTACAGACATAATTAGCTAGATTCTAAACTATTTAAATTGTTATTTTAATGACAAAGTACAATGTTTTTCTTATCATCTGCACTTATGCCTGATTTGAATTCTACAATGTGAACAGAATCTACTGACAGACGAGCTAAAGCCATTCATATTTCATACAAGAAAGGGCTTGTTTTTATATATTTGCACCTGACGTTGGCCTGTAACATATTGTGATGTGATGTGAATGGAGCACATGAGATTTGGACAACAGCGTCCAACAGTTCCAGACTATTTCAATACATTGCTTTAATACTTAATACAATCCTGAATAGAATGATGCTCACTACTTGTAACTGAAAAGTGTCCCGTCTGTCACATACAACAAAGGCGTGTCTGACCTGGAAGACGTTGGAGAGGTCTCGCAGGTTGAAGATGTAGTGGAACTTGAGCGCGGTGGGGAGGAAGGTGGAGGCCACACGCTGGTGCAGCTCCAGGGCCAGCTGCACCACGCTGGAGCAGCTCTTAGACAGGACACTGCTGAAGCCCGGGCTCTGCAGGTGCTGGCTCAGGATGGACGTGTAGATGGAGCTCAGGCGTCGGCTCCAGGGAAAGACAGAGCAAAGACGCAGAAGTGACGCTGCAGAGAAGAGAGAGCAGACAATCAGACACCGAGGAAGAGACCATCAAACTAGAATCAAACAGATAGATCTTTACAGACGGAGATCATCACTGATCTCGTTTACATGTGCTTACTATTCAGGTTAATGTCAATATTCGGTTTTCTGAAGTATTCGGAATACGCTGTTTACATGTGTGAGCAAACAGGGTTAATCCTGTAAACATGCTGAGTGTAATCATTTGGAATATTCCGATTCCGAATCGGCAGAGCATTTAGCTATCAAGCTCCCTGGTTCTGGATTCAGCTCCTGCTCATGTCAAAAGCTGACACAGTCTTTATCTTTTATCTTTACTTTTATGGTCAGGTCAGTTAGGAACAGACTCTAAACCCACAGTTCTAGTCAGGCTGCCCTAGGAGACAATATACTGGGGAAAGTCTGTCCTCTCACTTCTGCCTTTCTTGTAAAGAATAATAAACTACAGTTCATCTCTAGTCTGTTCTTTGCTCTTCACTCGTTGTCCCCTGTCCCACTGTCCTCTCGGGGAGTGTAACTGTTTCAGATCGTTGCTGTTCCAGTGACGTGGGCCGGACCACTGATGCCTGGACCTCCGCCCCACCTTCCTCTCCAGGATTGGCCTGTCCTGGTCCTGCTAGACGAGTCGTTTAAGTAAGGACATCTCCACACACACAGAACATCTCCACACACACACAGAACATCTCCACACACAGACTAGATCCTGATCCTAATTGATTCTTTTTGGTTCAGATTGTGTCACATCTCTGTGTGCAACTGGACTTAAAAACAAAAACAGACGTTTACAGATCTGTCCAGAGCTGATTGGTGGAGGCGTCACAATAACAGAAAGAACTGAGGAATGTATGAACTATTGATATATGCTGATAACTGAAAAAAGCAGGTCAATATTTGGAGAAGCTTTTCCACTCTGATCACATGCTCTCGGGCTTTGGACTGGATCATTGAAATGGATTAAAAACTACTATTATATTAAATAGTGAAAATGCTAATTTGCAAATATTGATGGCTGGACTCAAAGGAAGTCAAATATGTGACATCGACATTAGAAGCATAAACACACATCGGCCCATTCCAAGCCAAAGTAGGCCAAAGTGTGCCTGTCGTGGGCGTTACCTAAAAGTACACTGGGCTCAGGTCTGATGTTTAACATCACAGTTTGAATCGTGCACATTTATTCACTTTTTCTGACAAAAGCGAAGCACACTAAACATTAGCATAAAGCTGACTCTCTCTTTCTCTGATATAAAGAAAATACACTGTAAATTCAATCTCTCTGAGGCTTAGAGGCTTAGGCCAACATAATCTGGAGTGGGAAAAACAACAAACTTTGGCTTTTGGAGAGTTTTTACATGTAAATAAAGTCATTACTGACAAAGCAGAAGTGTCTGAATACAAATGACCTGCTTTGGATTCAAAGGCTTTGTACATTTGATTTACTTTTACAAACTCAGATTAGATGTTCTATAGAATGAGTAAACACTAGAAAACAAAACAAAAGGACAATTCATTATTTTGTCTCTTGTCCTGTTGCAGACAGGTTGTGTGTTGTAGGACTGGCATTAAAGACACTTCCTGTGTTTTGGGCTTTTGTATGTAATGAGTAAGAAACTGCAGATCATTAATTAAAATGTTACTCATTGTGAGACACAAAGTGTATGTGAAACAGAAAAAGGCCCATTGTATAGTGATAAGCCCCGCCTCTCTGTACTGATAAGCCCCGCCTCTCTGTACTGATAAGCCCCGCCTCTCTATAGCAATAAGCCCCGCCTCTCTGTACTGATAAGCCCCGCCTCACTCTACTGATAAGCCCCGCCTCTCTCTACTGATAAGCCCCGCCTCTCTGTACTGATAAGCCCCGCCTCTCTCTACTGATAAGCCCCGCCTCTCTATAGCGATAAGCCCCGCCTCTCTATAGCGATAAGCCCCACCTCTATAGCGATAAGCCTCGCCTCTATAGCGATAAGCCCCGCCTCTCTGTACTGATAAGCTCCGCCTCTCTGTACTGATAAGCCCCGCCGCTCTGTACTGATAAGCCCCGCCTCACTCTACTGATAAGCCCCGCCTCTCTATAGCGATAAGCCCCGCCTCTCTATAGCGATAAGCCCCACCTCTATAGCGATAAGCCCCGCCTCTATAGCGATAAGGACAATACAGAATTACAAAGAGGATGCTTCCTCCTCGCTCTGCTCCTGAACCATCGCTCCTCCTGCAGCTGGATCACTGACAGACCAGACTCCACCACTCACACCATCAGCACAGGAGCTCCACAGGGCTGTGTGCTTTCCCCCCTGTTCTGTTCCCTGTACAACTGCTGCACCTCCAGCCATGACTGTGTTAAACTGAGCACGTTTGCAGATCACACGTGGCTCATGTCTGACCATTAAAAACATGGACAGAAGGCTCCACGGCACACAGCTCCAGGTCATCTTCTGTGCTACTGGACCCGTCTCTTTAGATCATGTTAGTTGCTACATCATGTTTAGTCTAATTTGGTGTAGCTGCTTGTCTTTATAACATCAGCATTTTTTTTTTTTGGATGGATATTTGTTATTGCTCTTCCACATTTAAGGTCGTGTTTACCAGAACATAGATGACGGTGTAGTCCCTCATTCATCCAGGAGTGATCCATAGTAGCGAGCAGAGCGAGGAGGAAGCATCCTCTTTGTAATTCTGTATTGTCCTTATCGCTATAGAGGGGGGCTTATCGCTATAGATAACTTTCGGATGAGAGTCGAAATGTCTTGATCTTCGGAAACACTGTCCAGATGACTACTTTGAAGACTTCTACTACAGAACATAGATGGACAAAGAAGTGTCATGTGATGTTCCAAACACAGTAAAGCAGTAGCCTACCTGTAGTCGAGGGTTGATGGTAAAACTCCCGGCCGTTGGGTTCATACATGACACATACTGCACATTGTGGATTTCCTTCAGCACCAGTTTGTTCCGGTCATACCTGTAACAGACAGTGTCCAGTCAGCTCCAAACAAGGATGGTCCCCCACAGACACACACAGACACAGAAGTAAGCCCGATAAACCAGCCCACGAGGAACGTCCTGTGATCTCTTTGTGGTCAGCAGCCTTAGGCGTCAGCAATAACCTCGGAAATAAGGTATGAATAATCCAGAGTGAGTCAGCTGATTATGAGCTGTTATTAAAACAATAGTCTTAGTAAAAAGTACAGACAGGATCAAGTCCGAGTCAAGTCCTAAATCAGTGCCTCACAAGTCCAAGTTGAGTCCACTTAATGTAATGGAAATTGTAATATTGGCTCTCAGTCTTAAATATTAATATTAACAAGTGCATAATTACAAAACTCTTATATTCACCATGTGTTCTAAGAAGCACAACTCCTTCTTAAACAGCCTTTATACCCAACGGACTCACTCTGTGGCATACTGTGTGTTTCATGACTTCAGCGTCTTTTAAAAATGTCCAAACACATGAGCAACACTCAGAGCAGATTTAGGTCACAAAATAGAATAGAAAGAATCTGTGACTGTTGTTGTTGTTGCATTGCATCACGGTCAAAAGTGTGTTGACTAGTTGAAGGATTAACAAATCATCATGGGTTAAAGAAAACAATTCCTTTAAACTTGTCTGATATTTCCCTGACCTGTTCCACATCTCTCCCCTCGCTGCCTCTGACTCAGTCCCAGTCGGAGCACTCTGTAAGCCCCCCCGCCTCACCACACTGTGGCTCCACTTTAAACACAGCTCAAATAGTACACGGACCAACCGTCTGCCCAGTCTGGATTAGGGATGGGACAATATACAATATTATCACTTATCGCGATTTAAGGGCCGCAATTAAATAATCGTGGCATTTTTTTAATAATCGTGATAATCGTACATGACAATAATTGCACATATAGCAGCAGGCGCGTGCCTGTGGCTTCATAAGAGCATCTAAAACCTGACTGCTGTGAACCTAATAAGTAGCTGTATTATGGTTAAACAAAGAAAAGGTTCATGTGTTAAAGTTAATTAATGACCATGAGACAAGATTTTTGTTCAACATTGTAAACATTTGTTCACTTTGAATCATTGTTGATTGTACTTAGACCAAAATACAGTAAGTAGTTGTTCAAAAACATACATATTGTGCACTAATCAATTTTGGATCTGTGGACTTTTACGTTTAGTGAATTATTGTGATAATATTGTTAATGTTAATCGCGATTATTTTGGTCATAATAATCGTGAGTGCAAATCTTAATATCGTCCCATCCCTGGTCTGGATCTGATTCTGTTGATCCACACTGGTCTTTGTCTTAGAAAGTTTTACAACAGATGTGACGAGGAGACAGAATGTTGGTGTCAGCGAGACAGAATAGGTGTGAGTGTTGTGTAGAACCGGTGCTTCACTGTTTAAAGCACACTGATATAACGTTCCACAGCTCAGTGAGCCAGTGTGGACTGAGCCATTTCAAGCCTCTGACACGCACAAATAATCATATTTAGTGTTAAATCAAACCCAGCTTATTTCAGCAAATGTTTCCTCATGAAGAGCATTAGAAGCTGTGTCTATTATTACTAGTCGACTACTAAAGATCAATAGTCATGTGCAGGGCTGTAGGTCTTTAGTCGTTTAGTCGATGGAGTCTTGGTCGACCCAAGTTTTATTAGTCGACTAATTCTTTTATTTAGATTATAAGGAATTTGTGTTCAACAGTAGAATCATTGGTCTAATCGGCCTTTTTATATAAACACACTGTTTCCTGTTCATTTTCTGTTTAAACTATAGTTTTGCATGAACTATATTATTACGATTTTGATACTGAGGAATACTTTATTCTCTATACCACAATGAGAATCATGTCCTTTCAACAAAGTCAGATTTTTATACAATGAGCTGAGATGAGATTTTAAAATTTTTCAGAAAATGTGATTTTTTTTTTTTTTTTCAGAAAATATCAGATTTTGTTTACATTTTTGTCCTGTTAAGGTTATCAGTATTTGTTCAAATGAGTATCTATTTTCAACACCAGTTTTAGCTTTTGATTTGTGATATTTTTTTATTTGTCCAATATATCACACATTTTTAGTTGATGGGACATGTTTTTAGTCGACCAAAGAATGGACTACAGCCCTAGTCGAGTGTGAGGTGGAGTCCGTCTGTGTCTGTCTCTCTCTCTCTCTCTCTCTCTTTTAGAGAGAAAATGCGTGTCTAAGGTGTCCCTCCAGCAGCAGCAGTTTTAACACTTTAACAGGCTGAATAATGCAGTCCTGAGCATGAGCTGCCTCTTAAGCTGGTGCTGCTCGAAGCATCCGTCTCTCCCTCCTCCTTTTCTTTCGCCTCTCTCTCTCTCTCTTCTCTCTCTCTCTCTCTCTCTCCCCTCTCAGGCTCTCACTTTCCTCTTTATTTTTTATTTTCTTTCACTTGTGCTTTTTCTCTCCCTCCATGACTTCTTGTTCTCTCTCTCCATTCTAGCCGTTATCCTACTGTTCCTCTCCTCTCTCCCCCTTCATCTCTCTTTTCTCTCACACCTCCCTCTTGCTCTCTCTCTCGCTCTCCTGCTTTCTCTCTCGCTCCCTCTCTTCCGTCGTACCTGGGAGCGAGGAGAGCTGAACGTGTCTTCTCTCTCTCTCCCTCTTCCCTCTCTTCCGTCGTACCTGGGAGCGAGGAGAGCTGAACGTGTCTTCTCTCTCTCCCTCTCTTCCCTCTCTTCCGTCGTACCTGGGAGCGAGGAGAGCTGAACGTGTCTTCTCTCTCTCTCCCTCTTCCCTCTCTTCCGCCGTACCTGGGAGCGAGCAGCGTGTCTAAGCCAGTGTGTGTGACTGACGCGGGGGGAACGGGCCGTGTTCACAAAGAGATGAGCTACCAAATCCTTTTAAGAGAAATCAGGCTGGACGCGCTGGACTCTGACACGGTGGAGAGAAAAGACGGGGAGAGGAGGAGAGAGGGAGCGAGGGATGAGCCGGAGCGCTGTGTGAGTGACGGGAGCGTTTGGGCCGGGAATGAGAATGGAATTACCTCAAAAGTGGCTCAAATGTGAAGTACGTGAGATAATGCTGTTAAAGTGTGTGGAATAAGAGAGAGAGGAGAGAGAGAGAGAGAGAGGAGAGGGGGAGGGAGATAGAGAGAGAGGGGGAGAGAGAGCGGGAGGGAGATAGAGAGGGAAAGAGAGAGAGAGAGTGGGCAAGAAAGAAGGTGGAAGTAAGAAAAGGGGCAAGAGGAAGGGAGAGGGGTGGAGAAAAAGAGAGAGAAAGAAACAGAGAAAGAGGGAAAAAGATAGAAAGAGAAAGGGGAGAGAGAAAAAGAGGGTAAAACAGTGTGAGGACAGGCGCCTCTTAAACACGAGTCAATAGAAGCTCAGTGAGGTTTGAACACTTCCGACGCAGAGTCTGTGTGTGAAGAGTTTTAGACGAGAGAACAAACGAAAACTTGAATCAACTACAGGTTCACAAGATGTTCCCTCGTCTAAGCAGTGGTGACAGTGTAAAAGAACAGCACGTTACAAGACTTCTGAGTCCAGTCAGAGTCCAGTCAGAGTCCAGTCTGAGTCCAGTCATAGTCCAGTCAGAGTCCAGTCATAGGCCAGTTATAGTCCAGTCATAGTCCAGTTATAGTCCAGTCAGAGTCCAGTCATAGTCCAGTTATAGTCTAGTCAGAGTCCAGTCATAGTCCAGTCATAGTCCAGTCATAGTCTAGTCAGAGTCCAGTCATAGTCCAGTCATAGTCCAGTCATAGTCCAGTCTGAGTCCAGTCAGAGTCCAGTCATAGTCCAGTCATAGTCCAGTCAGAGTCCAGTCAGTCATAGTCCAGTCAGGCCAGTCAGAGTCCAGACATAGTCTAGTCAGAGTCCAGTCATAGTCCAGTTATAGTCTAGTCATAGTCCAGTTATAGTCCAGTTATAGTCTAGTCAGAGTCTAGTCAGAGTCCAGTCATAGTCCAGTCATAGTCCAGTCATAGTCCAGTCATAGTCCAGTCATAGTCCAGTTAGAGTCCAGTCATAGTCCAGTCAGAGTCCAGTCAGAGTCCAGTCAGAGTCCAGTCATAGTCCAGTCATAGTCCAGTCATAGTCCAGTCAGAGTCTAGTCAGAGTCCAGTCATAGTCCAGTCAGAGTCCAGTCATAGTCCAGTCATAGTCCAGTCAGAGTCCAGTCATAGTCCAGTCAGAGTCCAGTCCTAGTCCAGTCCATAGTCCAGTTAGAGTCCAGTCATAGTCCAGTCATAGTCCAGTCATAATCCAGTCAGAGTCCAGTCATAGTCCAGTCATAGTCCAGTCAGAGTCCAGTCATAGTCCAGTCATAGCAAGTCCAGTCATAGTCCAGTCAGAGTCCAGTCATAGTCCCGAGTCCCAGTCCCAGTCCAGTCCAGTCCCAGTCCAGTCCCAGTCCAGTCCCAGTCCAGTCCGAGTGCAGTCCCAGTCCAGTCCAGTCCCAGTGCAGTCTGAGTGCAGTCCCAGTCCAGTCCCAGTCCAGTCCCAGTCCAGTCCAGTCCAGTCCCAGTCCAGTCCCAGTCCAGTCCCAGTCCAGTCCCAGTGCAGTCCCAGTGCAGTACCAGTGCAGTACCAGTGGTTGTAGTCCAGGTGCTGGCGCAGGAGCGTGTGAGGCTGCACAGTTCCATACGTGTCCACCTCAGGCATGTTCAGGTCGTCGATGAAGTACACCAGCCTCCTGCTCCCGGGAGGACCAAAGTTCCGACCCGCCTTCTTCTCCAGAGGCTTCTCCAACACGGCTGTGGGACAGACATCAGTCACTGTCAATCTAAAACCACCTTTGAATCTCAGGACACGTCAACCTAACGTTCCAACAGGCCAATGCCTCAGTGTCAGGTACTTCGGAACATGTAACAACTGAGTTTTTTCAAAATGTTCACAAGATCTGCTTCAGTAATGTAATAACTGCTGCAGCTTTAGTTGGAGCTTTATTGTTCTAACGTCAGAATGAAGCGAGAACTAGACCAGGAGTAACTGAAGATAGAAGAAGGTTACTCCAGGATCAAAGCAGATCTAAATCAGTCACTCACTAAACGAAGGAAGGAGTTTGGAAGAAGGGTTGAGGGTCTGATCAGATCTTTGGAAAGACCTTTTTTTTTTTTTTTAGCTGAATAGGCTTACTCAAACATGTTTGAATCTATCCAGATACAACTAACTCAGAAAAGTGGACTTTAGATAAAGACTTTACTAAATAAGACAAACTGGGTCACTAAATGTTCGTAAGCCTCTTTTGAAAACACTTGTTTCTTTGGCTTGTGTTGGATTGGTTTTGATTGGAACAGTTTGTCTGTTTGACAAATGGTGGGCGGAGCAAGTTTTTCCTATTTCTAGCAAGACCCATTCACTTTTTGCACCACAACAAAAAGCATTCATACACTCTTCATTCTAGCCTAGAACGGTGCTGTCGGCTGAACACGTTACACCAGACTGATACTGGCCCATTTCAGACGCTTGTTTTCCTCCTGCTTCCTCCCAGTGAATGTGACAGGACAGGAGGCATTTGACCTTCAGGTGGGTCGACTGTGAAGAGGACATAAACACGGAGCTGGTGATGAGCTCATGATGGAGAGAGGACTGAGTGGTTCTGGATGCACTGTTCTTGTGTAACTATGTCATCACACATGAGCAGGACCAGAGGAGATTTGAACATTCTAAGCTGGCGTTCATTAAAACAGATTCTGTAACCAATCCCAGCTCAGAACGCCAGACCAAAGAGTTTTGACCACAAAACTTCTCATTAGTTTTAATTGTGATCCAAAAGGACATCGCTGAAGAAAACGTAGATAAAGATAACATAAACTACCACCGCTGTTGTGTATATGTGTGTGTATATATATATATATATATATATATATATATATATATATATATATATATATATACACACACACAGATCCTGTTATTATAAAGGCTGAACATGTTTGTTGAACAGAATGGAGCTGATTTTAGATTAGCTCGTTTGAACAGACGTTTGATCCAGCTCTAATGTTTCAAATTACAAATCCTGTCAGTCTTTTTGAGTTTTCCAGAGCCTACATTTGATTGTTTGTGCAGAAATCACCTTGCAGCATGGACGAGGTGGTGTAGTAGTTGAAAGGCACATTTTTGATCATGTACTTGTCCGTGTCCAGAGAGGCCAGCTTGTCTCCCACCAGGACAGACTTCCCAGTGCCGGCGTTCCCCACCAGCATGACGGGCCTGCGGTGCTCCAGCAGCCGGTCCAGGAAGAAACGTACACGGATGGTCTCCGCGGTGTGCACCAGACAGGCCTGGAACACACAGCACAGTACAGTCACAGTCTCAGTCACAGTCTCAGTCACAGTCACAGTCTCAGTCTCAGTCACAGTCACAGTCACAGTCACAGTCTCAGTACAGTACAGTCACAGTCTCATCACAGTCTCAGTCTCAGTCACAGTCCAGTACAGTCACAGTCTCAGTCACAGTCACAGTCTCAGTCTCAGTCACAGTCACAGTCACAGTCACAGTCACAGTCTCAGTCTCAGGTACAGTCTCAGTCACAGTCACAGTCACAGTCACAGTCTCAGTCACAGTCACAGTCACAGTCTCAGTCTCAGTCACAGTCTCAGTCTCAGTCACAGTCACAGTCACAGTCACAGTCTCAGTCACAGTCTCAGTCACAGTCACAGTCACAGTCACAGTCACAGTCTCAGTCCAGTCACAGTCTCAGGTACAGTCACAGTCTCAGTTACAGTACAGTCACAGTCTCAGTCACAGTCACAGTCTCAGGTACAGTCACAGTCTCAGTTACAGTACAGTCACAGTCTCAGTACGGTCACAGTCTCAGTCACAGTCACAATCTCAGTCACAGTCACAGTCTCAGCCACAGCCACAGTCTCAGTCACAGTCACAGCCACAGCCACAGTCACAGTCACAGTCTCAGTCACAGTCACAGTCACAGTCTCAGTCACAGTCACAGTCACAGTCTCAGTCACAGTCTCAGCCACAGCCACAGTCTCAGTCACAGTCACAGTCTCAGTCACAGTCACAGTCTCAGTCACAGTCACAGTCACAGTCACAGTCTCAGTCACAGTCACAGTCTCAGTCTCAGCCACAGCCACAGTCTCAGTCACAGTCACAGTCTCAGTCTCAGTCACAGTCTCAGTCACAGTCTCAGCCACAGCCACAGTCTCAGTCACAGTCACAGTCTCAGTCACAGTCACAGTCTCAGTCACAGTCTCAGTCACAGTCTCAGCCACAGCCACAGTCTCAGTCACAGTCACAGTCTCAGTCACAGTCTCAGTCTCAGTCACAGTCTCAGCCACAGCCACAGTCTCAGTCACAGTCACAGCCACAGCCACAGTCTCAGTCACAGTCTCAGTCACAGTCACCAGTCACAGTCTCAGTCACAGTCTCAGCCACAGTCACAGTCACAGTCTCAGTCACAGTCACAGTCACAGTCACAGTCTCAGTCACAGTCACAGTCTCAGTCTCAGTCTCAGTCACAGTCTCAGTCTCAGTCACAGTCACAGTCACAGTCACAGTCACAGTCTCAGTCACAGTCACAGTCACAGTCTCAGTCTCAGTCTCAGGTACAGTCTCAGTCACAGTCACAGTCACAGTCACAGTCTCAGTCACAGTCACAGTCACAGTCTCAGTCTCAGGTACAGTCTCAGTCACAGTCACAGTCACAGTCCAGTCTCAGTCACAGTCACAGTCACAGTCACAGTCTCAGTCTCAGGTACAGTCTCAGTCACAGTCACAGTCACAGTCACAGTCTCAGTCACAGTCACAGTCACAGTCTCCAGTCACAGTCTCAGTCTCTCACAGTCACAGTCACAGTCACAGTCTCAGTCACAGTCTCAGTCACAGTCACAGTCACAGTCACAGTCACAGTCTCAGTCACAGTCTCAGTCTCAGGTACAGTCACAGTCTCAGTCACAGTCACAGTCTCAGTCTCAGTCACAGTCACAGTCACAGTCACAGTCACAGTCTCAGTCTCAGGTACAGTCTCAGTCACAGTCACAGTCACAGTCACAGTCTCAGTCACAGTCACAGTCACAGTCTCAGTCTCAGTCACAGTCTCAGTCTCAGTCACAGTCACAGTCACAGTCACAGTCTCAGTCTCAGTCTCAGTCACAGTCTCAGTCTCAGTCACAGTCTCAGCCACAGCCACAGTCTCAGTCACAGCCACAGTCTCAGTCACAGTCACAGTCTCAGTCACAGTCACAGTCACAGTCTCAGTCACAGTCACAGTCACAGTCTCAGTCACAGTCTCAGCCACAGTCACAGTCTCAGTCACAGTCACAGTCACAGTCACAGTCTCAGTCACAGTCACAGTCTCAGTCACAGTCTCAGTACAGTCTCAGTCACAGTCTCAGTCACAGTCTCAGTCACAGTCACAGTCACAGTCTCAGTCACAGTCTCAGCCACAGCCACAGTCTCAGTCACAGTCACAGTCTCAGTCACAGTCACAGTCTCAGTCTCAGGTACAGTCTCAGTCTCAGTCTCAGGTACAGTCACAGTCTCAGTCACAGTCTCAGCCACAGCCACAGTCTCAGTCACAGTCTCAGTCTCAGTCACAGTCTCAGTCTCAGTCTCAGGTACAGTCACAGTCTCAGTCACAGTCACAGTCTCAGTCTCAGGTACAGTCTCAGTCTCAGTCTCAGGTACAGTCACAGTCTCAGTCACAGTCTCAGCCACAGCCACAGTCTCAGTCACAGTCTCAGTCTCAGTCACAGTCTCAGTCTCAGTCTCAGGTACAGTCACAGTCTCAGTCACCGTTACAGTACAGTCTCAGTCACAGTCACAGTCACAGTCACAGTCACAGTCACAGTCACAGTCACAGTCACAGTCACAGTCACAGCACAGTCCAGTCACAGTCACCAGTCACAGTCTCAGTCACAGTCACAGTCACAGTCACAGTCTCAGTCTCAGTCTCAGTCACAGCCACAGTCACAGTCTCAGGTACAGTCTCAGGTACAGTCACAGTCACAGTCTCAGTACAGTCACAGTCTCAGTCACAGTCTCAGTCACAGTCTCAGGTACAGTCACAGTCACAGCCACAGTCTCAGTCTCAGTCTCAGTCTCAGTCACAGCCACAGTCACAGTCTCAGGTACAGTCTCAGTCACAGTCACAGTCACAGCCACAGTCACAGTCTCAGGTACAGTCTCAGTCACAGTCACAGTCACAGTCTCAGTCAGCAGGCTGGTTTGTGTTTGTTTGCTTTGTTACGATGAGCAAGCTTTCCAAGCTTTTAATCGTACATCAGACCATCTACATCTCCAAATCTGAAAACGCCCTGTTCCACATTGTGACATCATGAAGCAGACATTTGGAACATAACAGCTTGTCTTGGAAATAAAATAGTGGTTCTAACAGTAAAGTCCATGAGTAAAGGGTCTCTCAGAAAAGTTCAATCATAATTACCTGAATCGTACTAACCCTAACCCTTATGATGTGTAACAGGTCTGCTTAAATGAAGGCCTGTGGGCCAGATTGGCTCTGAAACTTTGTAAATCTTGTACATGTTCATGTGTCTTGTTTGCAGAGTGAACTCCATACACCTTACATTTGGTTTGTTCCAGACATTATGTAGGCAGCGCTCAATAACAGTGTAGTGCAGACGTTCTTCTGCAACTACCTGCACAGATGACATTACTTTCAAAACAACAGTGAATGACCCTGACACACAGACTCTAAACATGATGCTTTTGATGCAGACACTCAGACAAATAAAATACAGATCATTCCAAATAGTCTCATCTTCAACTGTGGTTCTAAACATGGTTTGACTTGTATTGTGAAGCTACAGTGTGAACAAGAGGGAGTTCTTGAGATATTTTCATACTGAAAGCTGGTCCCTGGCCTCAAACAGTTTGTGAACCCTGCACGACTACAGTGTATTAGGTTGTGACCTTTGTTCAGTTCAGATTGTCATGGAATGTATCTAAGTAAATGAGAAAACCCATTTTAACATAAGATAGTTGTACACAAATATGATTTCACCCAACAAAACCAAACATATACATCATCTTTTCTGAGTTATTTCTGTGGAGCTTTGTAGTGACAACACTACAAACACAAAAACACCATGTGTAGGACACACAAGTAGATCATTGTCATTTACAGCTGATATGTGGTGTGTGTTTGGTGTGTTCTTCACCTGCAGCGGCAGCTCCGGGTCCAGCTCAAACCGGGGCACCATCTTGGACCAGGGCTCAAACTTCTTGGTCTCTGGGTGGATGTAGAAATCGAAGACGGTGCGTGGGACGGGAACTTGATGCTTTTGAACTGAGCCACCCACCACTGGCTGAACTCCAGCCTGTAGTCCACCAGCTGGACACCACAACACACACAACACAAACACACGAACACAGCAGGGTTAACACTGGTACGCTACTGTTGTTGCCACAGTGCCCTGGGGCAGACTCACAGAATATGAAGATGAGTTTGTTTTGTTTTTCTAATACACTTTCAGTTGTTCTCACTCCAACAAAAGAACTCTTATTCTACAGGTAACATTCGGGACACTGACTTTTCAATCTGAATTTACATGTAAAAAAAAGTTCTAAACAAAAGGTCACATGTTTTACCCACACTTACCCTGATTATTTTATTAATGTCGTTAACCTTTCCAAAAACCCAGGTCATAAACGAGACATAGACTTTCAAAGTTTCAGAGAGGGACACACTTTGGATGGATGTTGGAGTCAGTAATACAATCCAACATCCAAACACTAAAAACATGTCCATTAATGCCTCCCCTGACCCTTCCCCAGGGCTCCCGGTAAAAGAGATTCTGAATCTCAGTGGGACTTCCCTGGTGAAATAAAGGTCAATTAAAATCAGTTTATGTCTCCGAGTCAAAATGAAATGATTGTGTTTTTCTCTCAATTCCGACAAAAAAAAAAAAAAAATCAACAACATCCTACTGTTGTCGTGTCTTGTCTGGGACAAACCAGTGGTTTCTGCTGGGACATGGGACATGCCAGGTGAAAAGAGACGTCTGGTCGTTGTGAGGTCCCAGGACAGCACAGTCCATCCTCCAGGAACAATAATCAAGCCGCTCAGACTGGGACCTTTTCATTGAGCTGGTGTCTAACTGGTTTGTCTCCTATTCAAGCGTGTGTGGATCCAGAGTGAGCGGAGGAAAAGGCAGAGGTGCAGACACAATGAGAGGGGACAGGCCTATCTCTCACACACTTGCACCTACAGCTACCTGTCTCCTCCACTCAGTCCCACTCTCCAGTCAATAGAAGCACTTAGCATTTAAATGTGTGTGTGATGGGAAAATAAAGTGGAGAACATTTGTACCGCAGGAGAGTGGTTTTATCCCATAAGTCGGGAGGCGCAGTACAGTAGAGCGCAGACTAACTGGATTGCTTAGCAACTGTCGGCCACAGGCTCCCGCTGATTTAAATTCAGCGAGCTGTGCGCCGTCGAGCCGGAATGAAGTCCACTTCATTTTCAGATGGATATCTCCATTTTCAAAAACCTGCCATTTCTTCAACCCAAAATAACTTTTATATTAGTTTCATAAATAGAGGCACATTATTACAAGAGCCACCAGAGAATGAACGATACCGACAGCCACACAATAAGAGCTGCTAAAGGCCTGAGCCACAGATACCACCAGGAAACAGCATTACAATATGGCTTCAAGAGCAATATGTCTGTTTGGAGATTAGGAGAGCGTCCAGTCTGCAGGAAGGAACAAAACACACTCACACTTTACCGCGGCTGCATTTTCACTGTCTGTGTGTGTGTGTGTGTGGGCTGTGACTTTACTCATGTAATCATGCACTCAAACACGCTTCACAGTTTGACATTATTAAATCACTCTAGACCTGCAGCCACAGCTGCCCTGGGGCAGACGAACAGGGGCAAGGCTGCCATTTAGTGCCACCGGCCCTTCTGACATCCACATGTTCAGACTTTATATAATTCCTCGAGTCTGGCAAAATCACAAGACTATTTAGACCATAAAATACAACAAAAGAGATTTATGTTCACATGTCTGTTGACACAACCAGTGATGGCCTACTTGTAAAGCATTGTTCTCTTGTTTGGATGATCCAGGTGCAAATCCTAGGTGGGACTAAATCACTTTTCTTTCTTTTCTGATCTAATGCAAATACTGACAAATTAAATAAAGACATAATGTTTGTTTTGTGTTTTAGACGATAACATAATGTGTAAAGAAAGTAGAATTATAAAAGTCATACATGTCAGAGACTGATCTCACACACCTGTGAGTCCTGGGCTCTCACTTATGCACAAACTGAGCCTGGAAAAGTACGGAGCGGCTTCTTACATAAAAGTTGGGATTTATAAAAAACATCTTGAACGTGAAACATTACGTATCTCTCCGCACATTTTGGACGTTGTGTATGTGTGTCAGACTTCACTTAAACACGACTCAGAGGCAGGAGACACGTGAGAGGAGAGACGAGAGGACGACATGTGTGAGGAACATTTGAAATGGGCAAACATGACTTTATTAAAAAACATCTATATTTTCTGTTTTTTTATATATATATATGTTTTCAAAGCGCGCATAAAGCTTATATGTGGGTAAAAGATGTACGTACACGTGCACGTGCGCTTCACGCTGAACGATCCCTGCAGCAGCAGTATCTATGTAGTAATTGTTGACCAGACACAGTCTGACCCGCGTTTAGGGAGCACCCGCATCCCAAGTCGCAGCTTCTTCCCAAACCCCGGACCACAGCGCAGACACGTCCTTTACGCACACAAACCCCCGCCTGCATGTGGCTGCAGGCTTTACAAAAGCGATATGACTTTTCCCCCTTTCATGTCTGTTTAACGATCTTTACAGCTGCACCAAAGCAGTTTTGAAATATACAGTGTGTTTCAATGACAGTGTGTAAAAGTGTCTCAGAGAAGCAAAGATCACTCTTGAATCCACTTCCTCTGAGTCTGTGTGATGTGTCTCCTCTGCTCCTCCCTCTGTCAGTCAAACTCATTATCAGCTCATGTTTATTTAAATCACTCATTTGTGTATCCATTTATGGTGAGACGGAAGTGTGAAGGGGGCGTGGCCTGAGGTGGGATCTTGGCCGCAGATTTCTGCTGCTCAGTACGAAAAGAGAAGGTTTTATAAATCTGGATCATTTTTTCACTCAGGACAAATCTCTTTTTTCGTAGTAGCTTTTCCAAGTAGATATTTACACACTCTTTTCTAAATGAGACCCTGGGCTCTGTCCACTCGACCACCTGACAGCACACATTGTCCTGCTTCTACATGAGCGTCACAGAGACTGTAGTTGAACCACAGTTATGTTGATGGAAGTTGGTCACGTTTCAGTACAAGCGACCAGTGCTGTGAGTCTGGTACAAATGTGACGCTCCCCCATAACACTTGAGGTTCCAGAGCTCTCCCATCCATGTACTGCCCAGGCCCAACCTGCTTAACCTCTGGAACATAGTTGGACATGTCCAGCAAATATGGCATGTGTAAGTAATCCCACATGTGTTATATTGTCATCACACAGGGAGCAAGGTAGAAGTACACCTGGTACAATAGTACTGCATCTCATCATACCTGAGGTCTCATTTATAAATCGGACTTAAAGTGTTCCTATGTACAAAAGGTGTCTCATCCCTCTGAGCACAAGACACACAAAACTGTGGAGATACATTTGGATCGGTCCACTTGTTTCTGTGACATTATCCTTTAATAAATCACAAAGTTATCTTGAAAAAGATGCACCTACCTGGTCTTGGAAAAGCGCTCCTCCAAAAGCCCAGACAGCGGCGAACACAAAGTACAGCTCATACAGGTCTTTGGGGCTGTCTGGAGGTGTGTTCTCTGGGGTCAGCAGGACCTCCAGCAGGTAACACAGCATCTGCACCTGGCTCTGCTCCGGGATCGGGGTCATCTTCTTAAACCTGCACACACAAACTCACCATGTGTCCAGGACTGAGACGGACTGGGATCAAATCAACCTAAACATGGATTGTCTCTCATCTCCAATCATCAGTCATTGTCGTTGTCATCCAGACTCCAATATTGCAAATATTGTTTGCAACTGTGGACCCGTTGTTTCTTTTGTTTAAGAAGGTAATATAACACACTGTGCTTTTGAGCCAGTCATATGCTCGCACACACTTCAAAGTTTAAGAGGAATAACAAGTACATCATATACTCGCTTGTGCAGAGGGCAGTCTGAAGCTCAGTTTGTTTGGGAGAAATAGGAAGTGAAGCTTGACGTGAGCTAGTTGTCTATTGTAGAATGCACATTTGGCACAAAGACTACGAGGTGTTTTTGGTGTTTGTAGAGCGACATGTGGCATGTGTGGTGTTTCTGCTTATTGACACAGAGATTTAAAGGAAAGGAACCAAAAGAGTTTCATGTTTTCAGTTCCAGTATTCAGTCAGTTCCAAACAGAACCTGTTTTTTGGTGCCTGGCCCTATCCCTCTCTCCTGCCCTCTACTAGTATTTCTTTTATGTTTTGAACAACATCAAGGCCCAGGAGCCGTCAGCCCTCCACAGAAGCTCCAGAAGACTGTCCACGCCTAAGTTCTGTTTCTGCTTCAAAAGGCTCAAGTTTTGTTTTTGTTTGTTTGTTTTTGAATTATTTGGACAATGTTATTAGGGCGTTTACTTTGAGCCACTAGCAGAGATGAACTACTGGACACGTTTTTAGTGGCGGGAAAATCGGAGAACACAGAAGAAACCTATGCAAACACAGGGAGAAATGCAAACTCCACACAGAAAGGCCTCAGACCGTCCTGGAGTCATCCCAGGACCTTCTATGAGGCCAGAAGACTAAATCACTCACAGGGCATTCTTGTTTGACAAAACATGTCTCATTAACTGTCGAAAAGTTAAAAAGCCTTTGACCCAAACAACAATCTACTCAGAAAAGAAATAGGATTAGACCAATCTTCTCTTTATGTTACTGTTCAATGCAGATTATAATCAAAATAAATTCATTTGTCAACTAATACAGACTTTGGTCGGCCAAGACTCCATGATATCCCTTCAGACCAGTCCTAATGACAGGACAGAGGACAGGGGACAGAGGACAGGGACAGAGGACAGGGGACAGAGGACAGAGGACAGAGGACAGGGACAGAGGACAGGAAGGACAGAGGGACAGAGGACAGGGACAGAGGACAGAGGACAGGGACAGAGGACAGGGACAGAGGACAAGGACAGAGACAGGGACAGAGGACAGAGGAAGGGACAGAAGGACAGAGGACAGAGGACATAGGACAAGGACAGAGGACAGGGGACAGAGGACAAGGACAGAGACAGAGGACATAGGACAAAGAAATAGGACAAAGGACAGAGACAAGGATAGAGGACAGAGGACAAGGACAGAGACAGAGAGGACAGAGGACAGAGGACAAGACATAGGACAAAGAAAAGAGGACATAGGACAAAGGACAGAGGACAAGGACAGAAGACAAGGATAGAGGACAGAGGACAGGGACAGAGGACAAAGGACAAAGGACATAGGACAAAGAAAGAGGACATAGGACAAAGGACAGAGGACAAAGGACATAGGACAAAGGATAGAGGACAGAGGACAGGGGACAGAGGACAGGGGACATAGGACAGAGGACAGGGGACAGGGACATACTTGGACCTCAGCACCTCCACACACGGGGGCAGGTACTTGTCAAACAGGATGCTCAGATTGGCCTTCTCTGATTGGACGTCCCTCCTGTCGATCCAGCTGGCACAGGCGGGTTCCAGCCCAGGTCTGCAGGGTTTATGTACAAGATACCTGCCAGAGGACACAAGACTGAGACACAGGATCAGGACTTCTTTGTGGATGTGCTGTGCAGAGTGAGTTTTCTCTGACGACATGCACACAGTCAACAGTTTAAACAGGCAGACGGTCCACAGACGGTCCACAGACGGTCCACAGACGGCCACAGACGGTCCACAGACGGTCCAGCGGTCCACAGTCCATATGTGAGCTCTGGAGTTCATCAGATAAACTCTGAAGCTCCTGGACATGTTTCTCTGACCCTGGATCCGGCAGACCGAACACTGAAGGTTAGTAATGTCAGCAGCCTGGTTTACTCTCACTGTTTTGTCATTTCACTTTTGTAAAACCTCCACGACTCTGTTGGATTTGAAACTTATTTTATTCAATGCATTAAGGTTGGATTTCTTTGGAAGCAGAATATGCAGGATCTCAGTGTTTGTCTCGAGAAACAGGAAACAGCTACAAACACTCCAAACTCTTTGTGTCTGTCTGCTCTTTTCAGTCTGCTGTTTTCTCTTCATCAGGGAGCTTAAAGTGCATATGTTAGGATTTATGTTTTTTTCAAATTTACATTTTATTTGATAGATTAATACCTGAATATGTTTGTCAAGGATAAATAAAAAATATGTTTGAAATACCAGGAAGTAGAGCAGAGTTCTAAACTGATGACGTCACACTGGGGAGACAGATATTTTCAATGTTCTCACAAGAAACAGATTGGTATGACCGTTTAAAAACACACATTAACACAGAAGCGTAGCATTCGTTAAAGAGCCTGTTCCTTTAGATGGGTTTTGGTCCCATTAGTCACATGGTCGCCAAGCAACTACATAGCGTGATGTCAGCATTATGAACAGGAAGTTCATTTTTAATGCTAAAAAAAGGGCCAAACTGGAATGAAATTTGAAAAACAAAAGTTTAGTAAAGCTTTAAGAATAATGGGCCTCATTCATGAAAATCTTCGTAAAATCTGTGCGTAACTTCACTTTAAGAAGCTGCTGCGAAAACTCTCGTGTGATTCACGACAGTTTGTAACGAGCCAAATCCTTCCTAACAGCCTTTACGCCAAAATCACCAAACTATAGCTACGAACGGTTATTTACATCAAAATGAATAATGCATACTTCCTTATTTGGCCAATCTGGGCCGGACACAGCACGTCACTGACAATATGGGGGGGGGGGGGGCAGCGGCTGTAGCGGGGAGCACAGTCAGAGCACAGTGGCTCTGGTCCTGGGGGGGACACAGGGTCCTGAGTCCTGTGGGGGTTAGATCACAGAGGCTCTGAGGCTGCAGGGACAGGCTGCTGCAGGTTTATTAAAGAATCATTTTTATGCATCATTTAATTTTTTGTTTTGTTTCTAAAACTATTTCATATACAATAATTTCAAAAATACATAACCTACAATCATGTAGGAATTACAATTTTTGACTGAATTATATAAGAAATAAAAATCTGAAACAGCTGATTTTTTGTTCTTACGAGTGCTCCTCAGTGTTCTAGGATTTGTTCTTACAGACCAACATTTTCCGTTTTTTGTGAATGCTCAAAATGTTCGTAAGGAACCCTTAAGAACAAATTTGTTCATAAGAACGTGTCATGAATGAGGCCCATTATTATTAAACTGGACTTGCTGAACTCAGATTGGAGGGCCACCTATTGACTTCAAATGCAAACGTGATGCTCAGGTAAGACTTGTGTGAGATCTGAACACAACACATGTTCCACAGTGCATCTTTACCTCTTTGTGAAATGTCTTGTAAGAGTTTATCAGTCAATCATTGTGTCTTTTTCTGTCCTTGTTTGGATTACTCCCAAGTTAAAACTAATTGAACCACATTTTTTTCGTTCACAAACCCGTCTAAATGAAGTGCACTTCTGAGCCGTCTGAAGCGTCTGCTGCTTATCCAACAGGGTCACAAGGAGAATCACTTATTCACTTCAGTGTGATGAGGCCACACTTGAGGTCGTCTGGAGTCTCTGAAAAGGCCTAACGCTGCTGTTTGGACCATTCATCAGCCCAGTGTTTTTACAGAGCATAAAAAGACGTTAGCCGGGTGCTTTTGTGCTCTGTGTTTGATTCTGTTTGTATAGATTCGCCCTGCGTACATAAATCCTTTGTCATTTCATTTCCATTAAGCAAAGAACAAGTAAATAGTGTGTGTGTGGCGATCCATGTCCACAGACTCTTAATAGTGTTTGTCTCATCTTAAATCTGCAGAGAGGCTTAATGCTGTTTGGGTTTGTAAGACACTGCAGGTGAACAGGGAATGTGCTCAGGATGAAACTAACTCAGCTCTGTTTTTCTTTTTTGTGTCCAATGTGGGCAGTGTGGGCCGAGCTATTGTAATGTTGTGTTACATTATATGTTGTCTACCGCAGTAGGACCGCAGTAGGACTGCAGTAGGACCACAGTGGGACAGCAGTAGGAACACAGTAGGACCACAGTGGGTCAGCAGTGGGGCCAACAGTAGGACCACAGTAGGACCAGCAGTAGGACCGCAGTAGGACCGCAGTAGGACCACAGTAGGAACACAGTGGGGCTTCAGTAGGACTGCAGTAGGACCGCAGTAGGACTGCAGTAGGACAGCAGTGGGTCCAACAGTAGGACCGCAGTAGGACCACAGTAGGACCACAGTATGACCACAGTAGGACCACAATATGACCACAGTAGGACCGCAGTAGGACCACAGTATGACCACAGTAGGACCACAGTAGGACCACAGTAGGACCGCAGTAGGACCACAATATGACCGCAGTAGGACCACAGTAGGACCGCAGTAGGACCACAGTATGACCACAGTAGGACCACAATAGACCGCAGTAGGACCACAGTAGGACCGCAGTAGGACCACAGTAGGACCGCAGTAGGACCACAGTATGACCACAGTAGGACCACGCTGGAACACTACAATGGACTGTCGAGTCCTTCCTCAAGTGTGAGCAGACTCTTAAAGGATGCAGCACTAAGGCTCTGATGTCATCATCTAAAAAACCTGTGAAGTTTACTGTAACCATGGAGACATCCAGGCAGTGTTACCCTGGGACCTAGTTTCAAAATGGTGTCTGTCTGCTGATTCCATGTGGATGTTTCACTCAGAATGCAGTTTGACGCGCCAATCCCACTACATGCAGCTCCGCTCCGCCCCGGTCCGCCTCCGAAAGTTGCCGCAGACCCCTCGCCCACTGTCTCCGCTCCAGTCCGCTCTGCAGTCCCGAGGAGCTCAAGAAGAGCATGCACCAAAAATAGAGTTTGTGAAACAGTAGGATGTGTTTTCCTCCTCCGCTGAGGGTAAAGAGGCTGTTACGAGCACGAACTCAATAACGTTGACCTGTTTATGTGTCAGTGACATAGTCTGTAGTTAACAGTCTGCTGTGTCCAAATATCAAAGAAACTTTATGTAAAACTACAAACTTTACGTTATCTGATCAAATCAAAGTACGTGCGGAGTGATTTTACTTTGTAAATCCGGATATAGTTCACTTTCTTTTTCCTGTTTGGTGAGTTTTGATTGGCGGAGATTGACTTGGCCGGACCTGGCCGGACTCGGGCGGAGAAGAAAATAGCCTTGATCTGTATTTTGGTCGTACGGCGGTGGAGAGACGGAGCTGGGCAGATTCCTGCGGAGCGGACGCGCAGCATGTGAAACGATCCTCGTTGACAACAGTTCTGTGCAGTCACTCCGACGGTCGGAGCTTGGCGGGTCGGAGCGGAGTGGAGCTGCATGTAGTGGGATTGGTGCGTAACTCTTTTCGCTCTTATAATTTAAATATCTCAGCTGAAAATCTTTGACTCACATTGTCAAGTTTTATCAACACAAAGTGAAAGTAACCTTAACTAATTGGTCTCATGACTTTTTCACAGTGTGAGCTCTGTTTCGTGTCTGCTTTCTTTCTTCTCTCTCTCTCTCTCTTTCTCTCTCTTTATATATGTAAAAAAAATATATATATATATATATATATATATATACATATATATATATATATATATATATTTTTTTTTTTTTTTTTTTTTTTTTTTTTTTTTTTACATTTGTCAGGCTATAGACTCAGAGAGTGATTTCCTTTGACTTTCATTTCCCTCCCACAGTCAGGCACATCCACAAATGTAGTGGCTGGAGTTATTTAGCAGCTGAAGAGAATGTGAAAGCCGTCCCAGCTCAAGAGCAGAACAGATAAAGATGAGCTGGATCTATACAAGTGACAGGCTCTGCATGTAAATGTGGCTCCACCAGTTTGTCAATGCTCCTCACGTTTCAGATCACATATCTGAGCCCGGCTAATCGGAAAATATTGACTGAGCAGAAGATTCATGACACGAGACGGGCCTGCTGAAGTCTGTGGGGGAATGCACCGGAGTGGAACTGAAAGTGTGGAGCTTTGGATGGGATGTGTCTGAGAGAGAACTGACAGGTGCTAAAGGCAGGTGTCTGAAGAAGAAAGAAGGACACAACATATCAGAACTAAACATTATTGGTTCATATGTTAGATGTTGCTAAAGTGGCAGTGTTGATTTTAAAAGTGTTCCTGTCCATGTCTCGTCCAGCACTGAGGTGGGTCACTAGTGGAAGTCTCCAGAGGACCTGCTCTATCTGGAGGTTTTATAGTCTTCTGAACAGGCACTCCTGTGCTCTTCTCACACAAGCCTGTACCATGTGACCACTCTGTCCAATCAGAGCAGTGTGGTGTGGTGTTACTATCACCACACCACACTTCAGCACTCCTGAAGGACCAGGTTTGAACATGATGGAAAAGCCCAGGTTTAGGTCGCTACACACCTGCGCTGGATCTGAGACACTAATCCTGAGGCCCTCCAGCAGTACTCCTATTGATTCAGTTCATCATTAGTGAAAGAGCTGAGTGTTCTGGCAGTCACAGGGCGTCTCCAGCATCTTTACATCAGAGGTTTTATAGGACAGGCCTTAGGGAAAAACAGCAGTGTGTGAGCTAAACCCTCAAAGACAAACCAATCTTTGAATCATTCCATGAAAAGTTGCCTAGGTTTGTGCTTCGTACGGCTCTTCGAGGGAGGCTTGGACACCGACTCATTCTTTCATGATGGAGCTTCAGTTTTGTTTTAATGTGTTTGTTCTGTATTCTTCTCCTCGTGAGCGGTTTGATTAATCTTGTATTGTCCTGCAGCTGATGCTCTAGCACTCAGAAAAGTCCTGTTATCACCTTCCACTTATCCCCGCCCACAAGTAATAATACACATTTTCCAATAAAAATATGAATGACTTGAAACCCTTTTCCAGCTAAATACATGGTATTATTTGGAAGTAAGAGGTAAGCTGCTTGTTAGTTTTGGACTAAACCTGATGGGGGAGTGTGTTACCTGCTCGGGACACGGTGGCAGGGGTGGCTGTCCTCAGATGGCTGATCTCAAACAACAGTCTCATGGAAGGGTTCAGGGGGATGCGCTCGTTACTGGCCAGTGTCAAAACCTGACGAGGACATACAAATCACACACAATGAGTATGCACACAAAAAACACACATGAAGCACACACAATGGCCCTCAATTATTAAAGTTGTGTATAAAATGGTGTACATTTTAAGTGTGCACTGAAAATGCAGAGGGCGCGTGGCATTTATGAAGAGAGTGGACCTGTCCAGTTTAGATGTACGCAAGACCTGATCTTGATAAATGCAGCGGACAAAAACCAGCATCAAAATATTTATGTTTGAGGAGGCCTCACACACAAGATTTTCAGCAGAAATGGACGTAATATGGCAGATAGAATTACAATAAAATGTAATAAATATGAAAAAAATAATTTACACTCTTTTACTCATTGTGAAATATAAAAACATTTTGGGGCTGATAAAAATCAAAATACATGTTATAAAACTCCAAAAAAGATTGTTTTGATATTTGGCTAAATAGACTCGATATTGACAGCGAAGCCAAGTTAGGCCATAAGAGCGCAGACCAGCTCTGGGTCAGAACGGGTTGAGTCAAGGGGAACACGAGAGGAGGAGCAGCTTAGGTGGTTCGGAGCCTACCTAACCAGGAAGAGGCGTGCGGAGGACGGACCGCATCAAACAGGATCTGCCGAACCGGGCCGTGATCTTCTGTCCATGTGCATTGCTCTATTTCAGAACTAGCGATGGCCCGGACAGGACAGCGCAGCGGGCACAAAGACAGCACAGGAGAGCAGCTTGAACTGGTCCGCACTGGTCCACTGCCCGCTCGCGCCCATCATTTCACAGAATTGATCAGTGCAATGACTGAACGCTTTGGTTAGCATCAGAAACAAGGGGAGCGCTTGTGAACCATGTAAGGAACCCAACCTGTCTGGACCCAGACTGCTGTGAGACCGCAAGTAGTCTCTACACACGCCCGGTACCAGCACAAAGAGCACGGCACCGCTCACATACCGATCCCATCCGGACCATTGACTGAAGGACCAGGACCGAAGCTGTACAGTCAGTTTCCTTGGAATTAGCGCACGGAGCATGGCTGCAGGATCAGAACTGGATCTGGACCGGACCGGTCTAGATCCGGACCTTTTTTTTATCACACTTTGGTGAGTCTACTTTTGGTTCTGCTGTGACCTGTAATCTAGAAGTTCGGGATGTGTTTGTTCAAAGCATGGTTTTGCTGGTTTATGCTTAATTTGGAATGAGTTTTACAACGTGAAAGGCGCAGCCTCAACAAACAGTACTAACAGTACCTGTTAGTACTCTTGCTGCTGCATTTTGAACTAAGTGAAAACTTTTTGTTGAGCTTTTAGGACACGCTGCAAGCAGGAGTTACAGTAGTCTAACCTCGACGTGACAAAGGCATGGATTAGTTTTTTGCTTTAAATGAGAGCTCTTAAAACAAACATGGAGCAGGACCAACACTCTACTGCTTTATTATGTTGTGTGTTCTATCAGCTCAACCTTCTGCCCTGCCTGACATGTGCTGCTCAGTGTGAGTGAAGGTCAAAGAGCACGAGACAGAGAGCAAGGTGAGAAATACAGAGGACTGCTTGATATAACAGTTTAAATTCCTACAGTTCCTACTTTCATTGGTTATGTTTAATTATATGCACTCAAAATTTTGGTTAATCCTGTGTACATGCCATGTTTAATCATTCTGAATATTCTGAGTGTCTCGACGCACTGACTCGACTGAATCCTGATCCTAAATTATTACTTTTAGAAAACACAGATCACCTAAAACAAACATGACAACATCGAGGAGGACCAAGGACCAGCGAGCGGAGAAAACACAGATCACCTGATACCACAAAAACCAGCGGGGAGGACCAGCTCGCTTTAACCGGAGTCGCCGTCGCAGACTCTTGGATGCAGACAGTTCACACTCAACTTGGAAGTTCACATAATCACTGACACGTGTGTATGTAAACAAAGAACACTTGCGCCAAGTGTTGGGCTTATTTCACATCAGTTTATTTCCTGTTTGATTATTATTGTTTTTTGCCACACAATGATTAAGCACGGGACGTTTATTTACATCCTGTGTGTTATAAAGTCATGTGTATGTCTATCATTTTCATGTATTTGTGTTATTATTAGTAGGTTAATAATTTTATTTTGAAACCACCAGGGGTCTCATTTATAAAGGAGTGCATAAATATCTACTTGGAAAAGCTACTACGAAAAAAATGAGATTTGTCCTGTGTGAAAAGAGATTTCAGCTCCTGCCGTCAGGTCGCAGATACCGGACTCTTAAATGGAGAAGGGCTCGCTTCAATAGAAGCTTTGTCCCAGCAGCCATCTCCATCCTCAACAAAGTAGTTCACTGATATGGTACCATGTATCTCTTAAATGTTTGTTAGTTGTTTGTTTCTGTTATATGTTGATGATGTGAATGTTAACACCTGTTGTCATGACTACTGTGAACACAAATTTCCCCCCTGGGGACAATAAAAGTCATATTTATCTATCTATCTATCTATCTATCTATCTATCTATCTATCTATCTAAAACCTTCTGTAAGCGCTCTTTTCCTACTGAGCACCAGAAATCTACGGCCGAGATCCCGCCTCAGGCCACGCCCCCTTCACACTTCCGTCTCACCATAAACAGATATGCAAATGAGTGATTTAAATAAACATGAACTGATAATGAGTCAGTTTTGACTGACAGAGGGAGGAGCAGAGGAGACACATCGCACAGGCTTGGAGGAAGTTGATTCAAGAGTGATCTTTGCTTCTCTTAGACTTTGGTGCAGATGTAAAGATCGTTAAACAGACGTGAAAGGGAGAAAAGTCATATCGCTTTTGTCAAGCCTGTAGGTCTCCGTGCGTAAAGAACGTGTCTGCGCTGTGGTAAGAGCGTGCACAAGAGCGCACCCATAAGCTTTATGAGCGCTTTGAAATTTGTTTTCTTTTTTTTTTTTTTTAATAAAGTCATATTTGCCCATTTCAAATGTTCCTCACACATGTCGTCCTTCATCCTCTCCTCTCACGTGTCTCCTGCCTCTGAGTCGTGTTTAAGTGAAGTCTGACACACATACACAACGTCCAAAATGTGCGGAGAGATACGTAATGTTTCACGTTCAAGATGGTTTTTATAAATCCCAAGTTTTGCATAAAAAGCTGCTTCGTACTGTTCGAGGCTCATTTTGTGCGTAAGTAGGCTTTATAAATGAGAGCCCAGGTTCACTTCCCTCGCGCTCACTTGATTTCTTGTTTGTCGTGTATTGTTTTCACAATTTCACCAAAAAGGGCGAAAAGATCAGGACGATTGGAGCAGAACCGGACCGGACGTATCCCTGTGTGACAACCTCTCATTACTTTTCCAGAAACTGCAAGCCTCTGTACCACCAGAGTACAGACTGGATGCAGTGTGAGGCCGGTCTAAGGGTTAGTGTGAAAAATGTGACCAGTGTGGTATTTGTGGTCATGTGGTAAATGTGACCAGTGTGGTAAATGTGACCAATGTGGTAAATGTTGTCAGAGATCCAGCACCTTGTTGTCGTCCATGACCGTGTTGAGGGATTCGATCCACATGGGGTCGATGTCTCCGTCCAGAACGATCCACTTGGGCCCGCTGTGGCTCACGTTGGCCAGGTCCCGCATGATACTGGAGAACAGGCCTGTGAACACACATTCTCAGTCAGGAATATTAAGACTAAACAGCATTTAATGTTAGATATTACTGGTAACACATCTTCATTTACAAGTATCTTCAAAAGGGTAGCATTTTAGCTTTCAAACACCTGACTGACATACAGTATTACTGGCTTGTTGAATGCTGTGATGTAACATATAAACATGGTTAGCCCTCCCCCTAGGAGAAGGGGGGGGGTTGTGTTTATAACATAAACACAAACTATTAGTGCGTTCTCAGATGGAAAATAATAAGTCTGCTCCGTATAGCGGTCTCAATCTCAATTCTCTTTCCATGTCGTTTCCTCTTCAGCTTCTCTTTCTTTAGCTGTCAATCAAACACACTATTATAAGCGATGTCCCAAAGCTCAGAGGAGGGAAGGAAAGGAGAAAGGTTAAAGAGATCATACTTAGAATCAGCCTGTACCTTTCTCTCATTGAGGATTCTGGTTGTTGTAAGCTGATAATAACAGTGGCGGATTTAGAAATGTTTCTGTGGGGTGGCCAGGCAGGGGCCATGAATCTTACAAGGGTTACTTTGTGAAAAATCATCTACAAAAAATAAAAATAAATAACAAAACTGCTTACATGAATGCAAGTCAAAGCATAAAGTTAAAAGTTAAGTTGCTGCTTACAGCAATACAAAACACTTAACATAAACTAAAAAAAAAAAAAACAGTTAAGGTTTTTACATGAAAACAAAAACACAGCAGTGTAGTATCTGTTATCGAGACAAAAAAAAAAAGAAATGACATTGGAAAATCAGAAGAAGCTAGGTTGGTCTACTGGAGGGCAGTGACAGTAGAGTTTAGATCAGGCCCAAAAAATCCAGCAGTGAAAATAAACAGAAGACTAGGTTACCAAAATGCCCATCAATATGGAAAATGGAATCATAAACTGCAATCTGCTCTATTGGAAGAGAGAAAGAGAAATGAGCTTCGGTGCAAGTCTGTATTTTGTTATTGGTGCAAAAGTCCATATATATAAAGTCCATTATATATATATATATATATATTATATATATAATATATATATATATATATATGTGTGTGTGTGTGTGTGTATATATATTTTTTTAGTATACTTATTTATTTGAAGGACAATGTGCAGGTACATTAAAAGGTGGCTGCACCAGATTTAGAACAAAGCTACTTTCCATCTGCAGTCCTCCACATACAAACTTTGACATTTGTAAAAATAAAACATTACAAATAAAATTCAATTACACAAAGGTGCTAAATAAAACATTACAGAATAAATACAAAGGTGCAAAATATTCAGCTTTCAGTGCATAGATCAACAACAAGTAACACAGACCGGTTAATAGCAGCAATTTTCAAAAGTGCAAAATATGAGTAAAGTGCTTCATTTTATCAGTGTGATGGTATTCCAAATGTAAGCGAAAATGATTACAATATTGGTCTGGTAATCTGATGGCCACCAGATGATACCCACGAGGGTAACATCTGATGGCAAAATACCCGTCTGTGAGCAGGTTTGGTGCTCAAGTATCCATGTTTTGACGGCCCATGAGGGCTATAAAAAATCAGCCATATTCTTACGATTGTCTGGCATTCCGTTCCATTCCTTGATGGCTTTATAGGAGAAGGCTGATTGAGAGAAGGCAGATTTTCTTTTGGGAATGTTACATTCACCTCCAGACACAGATCTTAATGCTCTACTTGTGAGTTGAGAGTGAGGCTGTATGTATGACCGCAGACCGAGATCTGGGGCTATGTTCTTCGTGAATCCGCACACACTCCCGTGTTTGTGATGCAGAGTGACATATCATCCGCTGTCCTGTCAGACTGACACCATTACACTGGCTCCACATTCTAGGCCTACGCTGCCCACATCAGTCTGGCACTGGGACTTACATGGATCATCATCACGCTGATCCGGAGGTGTGTGTGTGCTTCGCATTTGGGAGAAAAGCCCAAATATGCTTCCAGCAGTGAATGAGCTCTCCAGGCACAGCCGTACGTCTCTTTTTTGCCGGATACAGACTCGGTCTTTGGCAGACATCTCTGCTGGACATCACCTCCAGTCCAGTCCAGTACCAGCTCCGCCAAATGTTCTGATCCTACTGCGTGGTCTGGGTCAGCCGCACCGCGGTACGGAGAGCACTCACCCGGTTGGGGAATGAGACTAAACTGGGTTCACAACCAAATCCATATGGAAGTGTGAGGCAGCATCAGAAACACGTACGGGAGTGGAGGATTTTGGAAGCGTACACTAACCGGCCAGACCTCCGGGTCAGTCTGTGATGGTGAGATAGTCCCAGTCCCAGTGCCAAACAGAGCCGCAGTGATGTGGGCAGCGTATGATCTAGAGCTAGTGTCCTGTCTGACCGAACAGCAAATGATGATATGTCTCTGCATCACAAACACGGGAGCATGCGAGATTCACGAAGAACATAGCCCCAGATCTCTGGATCTGTCTGTGGATGTGACCCAAGCAGCCCCGGGGCGCGAGATCATTACACACGTCTGGTTCTGCAGAGTGCTATCTGAGCCAAGTCGTCAGTCTGTGGACACAACTTGCAATATTCTAGATTTACACTGAAATTTTGTCTGTGCCAGAAGCGCTCTTGAAATGTGCAACAGTGGGAAAAGCATGCCAGTATACCAGATAATCAATTATTCATAATAAAATCATATCGTTTTTATTTACAAATTTTTTGTCTTAAATTGTTGTGTTATAATCAATAACTTCAATAACGAGCATTAAATCAAAAACTAAATTACGAAATAATGTTTTTTTTCTATATTTTAAAAAGACCTTTAGCTAGACTTCCGGTTGGCGCCGGTTGGCGCATGCGCAGCACGGATCCCATTTCCTGGTACGGATTCCGTTGCTACACACACGTACCAGTTCAGTTACAATCAAACACCCAGCAGACATGACCACAACCAGTCCACTTCTACAACAGGAGGTTAAGGAAATGTAGTTTTGTGAGTGAGTTTACAGTTCAATGTTTGAATGTACTGGCCAAAGATTCCTCTGACTTCTCTCCAACACAAGTCACAGCCCCTTTTATACTCAGTCTGCCTGTGGGAGGACTGGTGGAGCAGTGGGTGTGGTCACATGTGGGTGTGGTCACATGTGGGTGTGGTCACATGTGGGTGTGGTCACATGTGGCATAGGGAAAAGCCAGGGTTGGACCTGAAAGGATCGGTTTTAACCCTGGTGACAACAAGTAGGTTTGTTTAAGCAGAGCGAGGCAGTGCGGGCGGAGGCAGATGGAGGCAGGTGGAGGCAGATGGAGGCAGATGGAGACAGGTGGAGGCAGGTGGAGGCAGATGGAGGCAGGTGGAAGCAGATGGAGGCAGATAAGGCAGATGGACACAGGTGGGGTCGGGGTCAGACGTCTGGGATACGTAGCTCCGGTAATCTCGAGAAATCAGTCCGAGTAAAGGCGCCTTGATAGACAGTGAAGTCAGAGGCTGTTTCCCAAATTCTAGGTACCTTGCCTTGCCTTGCCTACAAAGCCAGTTCCTCCAAAGTCAGTTCCTTCCAATCTAAGGCAAGTGTATTTTCTCAGCTCAAACTGACGGTTAATGGAAAAGACTTCAGAAGAATCAGACACAGCTGCATCAAGTGAACATAATGAAGCCCCAGAACACACTGAGGGAGGGGCTCATGTTGTGAGGAAGAATTAAATAAAATAAGATTAATAAAAAAATGTGTTGTTTTACTAGAGAAGTATTTTCTAAACATAATATTTGCCTAATTTGCATATTAAGTACTTTTCAAAACTTAGTTTATTTTTTCTTCTTAAATGATCATGGTGCATTATGGGTAAATTCCCCAGAGGAAGGCAGCGAAGGATACACTTGTGTATCCTTGATAAATTAGCCACATGCTAACCAAACCAAGGACACTGCCTGTGGAGGACATGAACATTGGAACATGACTTGGATGATGTCAGAGCCTTGCCACGCCCAGATCAGACCAAGGCAAGGCAAGGTACCTAGGCTTTGGGAAACAGCCAGAAAAAGCAACTGCACCGTCTTTATGACTAAAAAAAAACAGATGCTTTCTGGGAAATGAAGTGCTGTGAACATGTGTGGACTGACAGCTGATTGGATCGGATCTGTTTATTTTTTTTTGTTTGTTTATTTAATTGTATTTATTTATTTTATTTTTAAATGATTTATTTTGCTTCACACCTAGTCTAATTTTATTTCATAATATAGTCCACAGAATTGTCTTAGTGCGTTCACTACAGGATAATAAAACCAGATAGATAAAAACAATTGACATGTGAATTGAGAAGATAATTAATAGGGATTGTATCGATTGAAGAGGAATTGACAAAACTAGTGATACTGATCAAATCCTTAGTGACAACCAGATCTGCCTTTCTCTGAGGAAACAACAGGAGGAGGTGTCCAGCTGAAATGAGCTCTAAAAGAAGGAGCTGTCCGTGGTCCTGAAACAGAGCACACTCACTATCCTTCCACTATCTCTGAGGAAACAACAGGAGGAGGTGTCCAGCTGAAATGAGCTCTAAAAGAAGGAGCTGTCCGTGGTTCTGAAACAGAGCACACTCACTATCCTTCCACTCTCTCTGAAGAAACAACAGGAGTCACCTCCTTCAGCTGAAATGAGGTCTAAAATAAGGAGCTGTCCCTGGTCCTGATACAGAGCACACTCACTATCTTTCCACTCTCTCTGAGTAAACAACAGGAGTCACCTCCTCCAGCTGAAATGAGCTCTAAAAGAAGGAGCTGTCCGTGGTTCTGAAACAGAGCACACTCACTATCCTTCCACTCTCTCTGAGGAAACAACAGGAGGAGGTGTCCAGCTGAAATGAGCTCTATAATAAGGAGCTGTCCATGGTCCTGATACAGAGCACACTCACTATCCTTCCACTCTCTCTGAGAAAACAACAGTAGTCACCTCCTTCAGCTGAAATGAGCTCTAAAATAAGGAGCTGTCTGTGGTCCTGAAACAGAGCACACCCACTATCCTTCCACTCTCTCTGAGGAAATAGCCGGAGGAGTGGCCAGTAATGCTGGGCTAAACGAGCCGAGGCATTGATACATGTGCCATGTGTTCAGAGCGAGGCCTCAGCTGAGCTGTTTCACCGAGCGCTTCGCTTTAAGAAAAGTCACATGACCAACACAGTTACGGCATCGAAAGGTGTCACTTTGTGTCATGTGTTATTGAGGCACCAGTTCTACACAACACCAGAGAGCAGCGACGAGCGTCAGAGGAGGCACTGCTTCACCCGTCCTCTTGGGGAGAAAATAGCAATAAGACAAAATAATAGCTTCTTTAAACATGTAATATATTTTATATGTTTTCTAAGACGATTTCCGGTCATTTTCGGTGAAAGTTGTGATGTAAAAACGCAAAAACTACCAGGATTTGCAAATATAAATATACTGTGGTGAACAGTTATTTGGTCCCCTGCACACAGGTCACTGGCTGTTTGGCTTGAATGGCTAGGCTGTAGGCTGTAGGCTGTAGGCAGCTGTTACAGAGTGCAAAAGGTCGCGGGTTTGAGACCTGCGGTGGTGCTTTCTTTTTCTCCACTTCAAACTCGTGGGTAGAGACCTATAGTCATATAAATATATGTTGAAAATGTATGTATTTTTAACGTTTCATTGGCAAATGTTTCAAGCACAATGTATAAAATGTTCTCAAACTCATCTGCTGCAAGCAAAAAGAAAAGTATGAAAACATATTTAGTGAATATTGCTAAAAACAGCAATATTCACTTTCATTTTGCTTTATTGCATATTATAGGTTATTGAACATGCACCTAATTGTTCATATGTGAGAAAATACCTTGCACTTGTGTAAACACAATACATTGTAGCTCAACGATGTTTCTTTTGTAATAGGCTAAGGCTGCAGAACATATTTTAAACACCTGAGGGAGCACATACACATACCAACACAGTGTGATCTAGTGTCGACACAACAAAGCGTGTGACGGGAGCTGTCCATGGTGCTGAAACAGAGCACACTCACCATCTTTCCACTCTCGGGTCGCAGGGTTGATGATTCCAAACAGCTCGTCGTTGGTGACAGCTTTGGGGTTGAGGTCGGCCCACACTGGTCTGCGCTTCATGTTCTGGTAGCTTCTCTGGAGAGCTCGCAGCACCTGGCTCTTTCCTGTGCCCGCGTTTCCGATCACAAACACTGAGTGACGGACGGCCAAGAGCTCCTCCAGCTGAACCACCTGCAACACAAACACCACTGTGGTTAAAAACAGCAAACACCACTGTGGTCAGGATCATCAAACACCACTGTGGTCAGATACATCAAACACCACTGTGGTCAGGATCATCAAACACCACTGTGGTCACAAACACCACTGTGGTCAGAATCATCAAACACCACTGTGGTCACAAACACCACTGTGGTCAGATACATCAAACACCACTGTGGTCAGGATCATCAAACACCACTGTGGTCAGAATCATCAAACACCACTGTGGTCACAAACACCACTGTGGTCACAAACAGCAAACACCACTGTGGTCACATACACCACTGTGGTCACAAACACCACTATGGTCAGAAACACCACTGTGGTCAGAAACACCACTGTGGTCACAAACACCACTGTGGTCACAAACACCACTGTGGTCACATACACCACTGTGGTCACATACACCACTGTGGTCACAAACACCACTGTGGTCAGAAACAGCGTCTGGGACTATGTCTGTTCTTTAGTAAAAACACAGTGAGTGACAGCTTTACACAAATCAAGAACAAATGAAGAAAAGTTTGAAAATATGTTCAATAGGCCTTTTCCATGCTGTGTGAGTTCTGTTTCATTCCATTCATTCCCTATGGGGAATTAGCCTAAAATAATGGCATAATTAATTGACAACAAACGAACACAAGTTACAACCAGACACTTGTTTGTAGATGTACATACATACTTCACTCATGTGTTTATAAAAGCATATTTAAATTCATATAAAAATCTAAAGTAACTCTACAAACTGAACCAGCATATTTTTTTCTTTTTTAAATCAATGTTTTTACTTTATAAGTTCATTTATGAGTTAGCACTTAACATTGCACCATACATCCTACTTTTATAAACACAGTCTTTCTCCGGTGACGTATTTACTTGGTTTGTGAAGCTCTGGACCTGCTGCAGTGATGATCCAGTTGAAATCTGCTCTCTGCTTCATTCATTTTAGCCCATCTTGGCAAATTCCTTATATAAAGGAACAAAACAAAAAGAAACCTAGCCACAGCACAGAGCCTATAACAGGAAGTAAACTGATGACATCACAGAGGGAGACGGGGACGTTCTCACCAGAAACACATCTGTGTGACACTGTGGACACACACACAAAGAACTAAAGTATGTTCTGCTGCATTTGTATGTCTCATCTTTGAATAGAAACTAGTGCTTTTTTAATCAGATTAATCACACTTTCAAATTTTGATTAATCACGATTAATCACAATTAATTGCTTGATTGCAGACTTTCAAAGATATTCTATAAAAGACGACAACATTTTGAACATGACTGTTAGAATGTCTTAACATTCAAATGTTTGTTACTTGAATCTGTCAATTATTATTTGCTCTATACAGCTGGTTTAATCTCATTGTGATTCCTCTGAAGGTAACATGTGGGATCACATGTGGCCATGTGCATAATCATTGATATTTTGCGTCCCTTGGTCTGTAACGATGTTGATGGGTCTACATGCTGTGGCTCCATTGAGCAAAAGGGTTGTTTAACTTTTGTGAACATTGCCGTGCTGGGCTTGGTGTTGATGTAAGTTAGTAGCAGCGCTCTTGCAGCCGCTGACTCAAACACATGTTTGGTTTTATGGTCGTATTTTAAGCTTGTTGTGCTTCGTTGAAAGGAGAGTTCATCATGGCAATGGGTTATATATGCACACTACCTTCTTTTATCTAGAGTCCCGTCGGTATGTTCCACCGAGGCGAGCGCACCGGTCGCTGTCTCCTCATTCATCTTTACGCCGTGTATGCATTCACTTGAGCTACTACGCAGACCTCATAACAACCTGCGCCGCCGCCTTCCAGGTATCCCTCCACACAGTACGCACTCCCTCCGCGCAGAAGCGTGAACTGAGCGGTCAAATTAAATAGTGTGATTAATCTGCGATAATCCATGATTAATGCGTTCATTTTTTATGACTGATCACATGATTAACGCCTTAACTTTGACAGCCCTAATAGAAACATTCATAATGGGTGAACTGAGATGAAATGTATTAAATGTTGTGTAACATCTTGAATATAATGTTCTGAACGAGGTCTTAGTGAAATGATTGTTTGGGCCAACGAACACTTTAAGAACTAGTCAGACGTGTTGTTTTTCATGGAAAGTAAGCGACATGTACAGTATGATCTTAGAACTTTTCTAGAAGACCTCTGCCTGTCTCCATGGGGACGTACGTTTACAAATGTTTATTTTTATTTTTTATGCGGATTATGAATGTGTAAATGAGCTCTGATTCGTCCAAAATGTCACAATCTGGTCCGGTTCTGGACTCAGATGAATTGTACTCCTGAGTGGTTTACAAACACACCGCTCCTCTCTTTCCCTCTCTCTCCTTCTCTCACCCTCTTCTCTCGTTTTTCTGTTCTCTCTCTCTCTTTCCCTGTTCTCTCGTGTCTCTTCTCTCTCTTTCTCTCCTCCTTCGCTCTCCTTCTCTCTCCCTCTTCTATTGTCTGTTTTGTCCCTGTCTCTCTCTCCTTCCTGCTCTCTCATTTCTCTCCTCTCGTGTCTCTCTTCTCTCTCACTCTCCTCTCTTTTCTGTTTTCTCTCGTGTCTCTCTTCTGTCTCTCTCCTCTCTTTTCTGGTTTCTCTCGTTTTTGTTCGCTCTTTTCTCTCTCCTCTCGTGTGTCTCTTCTGTCTCTCTGTCAGTGTGAGCAGACGTGTTCACTCTACAGAGCTCATCTCTCTATCTCTCACACACTGTTATTATGAGTCTCAAACATAACTGACCTCTTGACCTCCTGTTGAATGTCCTTCTGTTTGTTGTACATGGAACATCAGTCTGCAGGACAACGTGTCATTATCCATTAGCATGTCCTGCTCTGTCACAGTTTAAACACAGACACACATAAACTCAGACCATTCTCATCAAAGTCATTCAGATTAAATTTAGAAATACTCCATTTTCTAATGCCCATTTACTGTTTAAATGTATCATTAGGTTGACATTGAGCAAGTCATTAGGTGTTTTTGCACATGAAAGTGCCAAGAACTAAGTCCCCACATTCCCTTAGCCCCTGTTTGGCCAGAAGAACTACCCTGGCAACATGTTTGCGTTCACACAGCACCACTAGTGAAAGTGAGTCTAACTAACTTCAACATTAGCATCTGTTTAGTCTAGAACAGTTAAATAGGTCATCAGGTAGTCTTAGGAAAACAAACGTTTGTTTTTTCCTTACACTAAATGATAATGTACAAAAGCTCAAATAAATTACTGAAATAACAATAAAACGCAGTCGTTCACTGTTATTCCTAATAGTTACTATTTACAAATGTAAACATTTATTTTTGAAGCTACATATTTTAAGTAATTTTCCTCAAGGATAGAAAGGTTATTCTAAATGTCAGAAGATAAAACACAAAGTTAACATTGTAAATGTGTTTGTGTCACTAAAAGGTTCCTGGTCTGACAGGAAAGTACCTGCCCCAGAGCTGGAGCTAAAACGTTCCTAAAGTGTGGTCCCTGTCCATAGTTCCTGCTCTGTGTGAACGCGCCTGAATCAGGGACTGGAACTAAAATAAGTACTAGGAACAGAAAAAAGTTCCTACAGCGGGAACAGGCCTATTATTGGAACAGTTCATATTCTGTGAGGGAACATGACAAACTGAAATCATCTAAAACGTAGGATCCAGACACCAAACTTCCTTTGAGATGCAATATTAAGACAAGACTCTGCAGGTCAATGAGAAAAGAATTTCATCTGTGGTTTTTCCACATGAAAAACATGTTTCCATGACATAAAAATGATTATAACTGCACCTTAAGAAAATCAGAGCAAAGCTTCCTCTGATTCACTTTTGACCTGTTAGATACAAAGATTTTTACTTTTTTTAGTTAAACTTTAATAAATCTGGCGTAGATTTAGATGTGAACAAATCTTTCAGGATCTTTCAAGGATCTACACCACCAGGATCTACACCACCAGGATCTACACCACCAGGATCTACACCACCAGAAACTACACCACCAGGATCTACACCACCAGGATCTACAGCACCAGGATCTACAGCACCAGGAACTACACCACCAGGATCTACAGCTCTGACATAGGGATGTCATTCGGGCTTGAGAAATGTAGTAGGATGGTGACAAAGAGAGGGAAGGTAATCCACACAGAAGGAGTCTCACTCCCAGAAGGAACAATAGCAGACATTGAGGACAGTTACAAGTACCTTGGGATACCACAGGCAAATGGCAACCTTGAACAGGCAACAAGGACAGCGGCAACAGCCAAATACCTCCAACGAGTAAGGCAAGTCCTCAGAAGTCAGCTCAATGGCAAGAACAAGTCCCGGGCAATAAACAGCTCCGCCCTGCCAGTGATCAGATACCCTGCAGGAATAATAAGGTGGCCAAAGGAAGAGATACAGACCACAGATGTTAAGACACGAAAGCTCCTCAC